>VOPJ01016030.1:0-10310 GCA_014673585.1 Semibalanus balanoides | reverse complement strand
TTTATGAGTTTTGAAACAAAACAAATGCAAAACAGAATATAAGTAAAAATTCAACTAAAAGGGCTCCACACGTTAATTGTATAGTAGCCAATGATCAAACCAATAGCTTACAACCGTAATAAAAATATATTTGACATTTCAAAAAAGTAGGCACACTTCCTTTAAGTAACATGGAGAGAGACAAAGGTGGAAAGTACCCCATTCAAAATGTTGACGTAGGCTAAGCAATTCAGTATGCTCCGCAAAAAATACAGATGTATGGATCTAAAGCGTGTCAGCCAGCTATAAAGCACTGAAGGTACCTATTTTACAGTCAGAAAATGAAGATTGACAAGTTTGAAGTTATGTTATCATTTTACTACGAGGCACCAGCCAACAATTTAGCGGAAAATATCGGAGCAACAGTCACCAGTCACTAACGCATTGCAGCAAAGAGCATCATCACTAGTTAGCGATACCGACTGACAGTATCTTCTCTGCACATCTCTGCGCTCATTCATGTGTGCCATTCCACGGCTAACAACGTGCACAGTCAGCACTAAACAATTACATAGCTTGTCGCACAGGAGGTGGAAGCGGCGTACTTAGCTCACCTCCACAGGGGCGTGGGTAGGTGCGATGCCATCAGTGCCAGTCGTATGATTGAGTGGCGTCCACTCAACCTGACGGAATGTCTTAGCTCACCCGACAGATATTGATAGTAACATTAGTTAAATATCACTAACTGGTGGGATCGAGGGCCGCTGTAAAATCCGCTGCTGGATGATCGGTTGCAGAATTTCGTTTTCCTTGTCGGAACAGGCCTTCGGCTGTGCTAACAGCTGCACTGACCATCCGAATAGCTGTATGCGTCTTTTATTTTACATCATTAATCAATAAAAACGTCGTGTATATTGCTACTGTAAATCTCATTCGTCATGCTTCACTTTTCGGCGATATTCTTGCAGACATATAGGCATGCTGTCAGCGGCATTGCAGACCGACAGAAAGATGCATAGACGCGCAGAGGAGTTAAATTAGTTAACTGATATCTTTTAGATAACTCTTGGTTAGCTTAGTTAACTCTTGTTGCCTATACACATGCATCATTAATGTGCTGATAGACAACAAATGATATATTAAACCAGGATCCTTGTTTAAATATAATTGTTTTATGCACAAAGCAGAATGTGTTTGTTTGCATACGAAAGGCTGCATTGGGAGTATGAATTCGTGCTGAAACTACATAACATTTCAGTATGATTCCAAAACTAACCGACTAGCAATGTACCACCCCATTTGAGCGCGACTACCACGCCTATCGCCATCACCCTGTCAGCGCCTTCCTTACGGGGAGTGCTGGCTGCCGGGGCGGGTGTCCAGCGCAGGGCTTCTGACAGCGACCACTGACAATACTCAGTAGTGTCCAGCACAGGGCTTCTGACAGTGACCACTGACAATACTCAGTAGTGTCCAGAGCAGGGCTTCTGACAGCGACCACTGACAATACTCAGCCGTGTCAGCACGGCATTGACAGAGAGCTGGCCACGAGCCACCGGAAGGTCTCATGTCGCAATCGAAGGTCACCTGAGAAACCTGTCCCGTGTCGGTCGTGTGTTGGGCCGGCCGGTCTCTCTGCGGTCCCGGCCGGTCTCTCTGTGGTACCGGCCGGTCTCTCTGCGGTCCCGGCCGGTCTCTGTGGTCCCGGCCGGTCTCTGTGGTCCCGCCGGTCCCAGGCAGGCCAGCGATCCGCCTGTGTATGTGGCCACGGCTGCCTGGGTGCATAGCGACCACATGGCACACCGCGCCGGCTCGCCGATGTGTGGCTTTCTCACATATTTCTCGGGCGGGTGCAGGCCATTATCTTGGTGGCATCTCTGGGTGCGCTACGGGGCCTCCGTACGGCCGGCCGGGAAAAAATGCCACTCCACTGTAAATCTCCGCCGGTGCTGGGACTAGCCGGCAGTAAATCACAACGACACGGCGGCAGCCGGCGGCACGACCAGCACAAACACACGGCACACAGCCGGCGGCACGACCAGACAAACACACGGCACACAGTCGGCGGCACGACCAGCACAAACACACGGCATACAGCCGGCGGCACGACCAGACAAACACACGGCACACAGCTGGCGGCACGACCAGCACAAACACGCGGCACAAAGCCGGCGGCACGACCAGCACAAACACACGGCACACAGCCGGCGGCACGACCAGCACAAACACACGGCACACAGCCGGCGGCACGACCAGCACAAACACACGGCACACAGCCGGCGGCACGAATACCGGCACAAACAGTAACGGCACACAGCACACTGCACAACAGAACACACACAGAGTACCTACACAGAACACACACACACACACACACACACACAAACACACACACACACACAGCACATCAGAACACACATACACACACACACACAGCCCACAGACACGCAAACGAGAGCGCACGCACGCACGCACGACGCACGCACGCACGCAACGCAAGCAAAGCACATGCATACACCACAAGAAGACTTAAACATTCGTCCAGGTGATCCAACTCGATCAATATCATGGTAAACTACAAAAACAGACAAATTCAAAGGTATAAAATACAACAAAGCAAAAAACAAAAACTAACAACCAACTTGAAACAACCGATGTCAACTAAAAAAAATCAAATAAAAAATAATCATATGGGAACCAAAATTATTAAAAAGCCATGGTAACACCACAAGTTATAGAATGCTGGGTAAGCGAGAAATGACACTTTTCGGCGAAAAAGTTATACATATTGACTCAGCTTAAAATAGGTACAATTGGGCTAACAGCTTGACTACATATATCTAGCTGAGCGATAGCACATGTGGCAGACAAACACAGCAGCTGGACCACTGCAGATAACGCTATGACGAACTGAGCCATCAGTTCAAGTCAGTTATCAATTGATTAATTTGTGATGATAAACGTACCCACTCACAGAAAAATAACATCGAGCCGTAGCCATGTGCTCTGTGCAGTTCAGTCAACATACAATTGAACATTTAGGAACTCCAGTTAGCGTATCAAGCCTCCCAATTTTTGTTGGGGTGGATAATTTTGCTGGGGGGCTTCTGGATCCTCGACCGAGGGGGCAGGGCGGGAGAAATTCACATTATTTTATATAGTGCAAATTTACCACTTACCTCTTACTTAATACCCCAAAAAACGATTTATCTACGTATTCAGTGCACTCAAAAAGCAAGATGAACGCCGGTACGTTGTCATCACAACTACGCCATATGGCTACTTATGAGCCGTTTCCTATATTTGAGATACAATGGAGGGTGAATTCCTTACTTGCTATGATCATTGATCAATATATGCTATAATTATGAATAAGGTCAAGTATTGTGTAATAATGTCAGCGATTCACTATTTTAAGTAAAACATAGTATATTTTAGTAAAACCACTTTGGCCTTGCCCTGACAAATAGATGCTTTATTGGATAGGTGGAAATATGGCAGCAAATGACAAATGCACCTATGCTGCATTTGATATAAAAGTTTCGCTTTTCGCGAACTCCGCAAGGCTCTTTACAAGTCGTTCCTTGTTGTTGCTTCTTCTTGAGCAGCAACGCTCTGGTGCATAGTGTATACCCGACTGTCGTGAGTTGCCCCAAATAATCTTGCTCCCACTCCGGGGAGAAATTTCTGCCCCAAAAATTTCCAAAAGCTGTCCCAGAAATTTGCCAACGCTGCCCCAGTTTGTGATGTGTTAGTGCCAACCCTGCCCCCGACTAGATCTCGTCGACACCTGCCACGTTTTGCGACCGGCATCTCGGATAAACCTTCATTGGTTACTGTATCGCCACCGTGCAAAAGCTACGTTTGTTGTGAATTGCTCCGGATTCAAGAATAGCGCCAGACGTGCCTCTTTCCTACTCCCTCACTGCTACTAAATTGCTACCAAATAGAGGAAACACGAACGAGGCAAATCATTTTTTTGCAAGAACTTTATTTCCAGTCAGTACCCGATTTTTCATCACCAGTTTAAGCGTTTTTTTTTGTGGTGGCTCATTTGTATTGCCGTCCATGTCGAACCTGGAATGGAGGCTTTTGCCCCTGCCGGTGCGCACCTCCCCCCCCCCTGGATGGATCCACCAGTGGGAACTCAGGGGAAAGTTAGAAACATTGGATGTGCACTGCAGCTTATCGTAGTTTACTTATCTGAAAAATCTACCGATTCGGAACTAATAATATACTGATCTCACACTCTCACGAGTAAACCCTGAATCTGAAATACAGTAGGCAAATATAAAACACATCAAATGGAACATAAATATAATCTAGAGAGAACTGTGAGTCAAATTGCAAATTAATTAAAAAAAGCGTCGTGAATTCTCTAAATTGAAATGACGTTACAGAGTATTTAACAAAAATGGACAAACAAGTCAGAATAGCAAGGGGCGATTGCAATTTGTAGACCACGCATAGACCGAATCTAGACGATTTGTTTTAAGTTATTCCAGGTCAGCAGCCACAGTGGGACATTAAAAACAAACGCATAAGCAATTCCACTTTGTCCGTGCTGGCTTCCAATAACCAATACCAATCATCTTATTTTGAAATGTACTTGTTCTACATCCGCGTTCATTGTCCAATGTTCACACACACTGAAGTTCAGTTAGTCCACAATTCCCACTTGCACCTTGACACCTTGCAACACTTCCTTCTTATTCAGTCATATCCTCATGCACCTGTCACATTGAAAGAACAGGGGCGGCTCAAAAGCGCCTATTGCAATAGACGGTATGAGCTTGCTAGTGGATTACCATTGCCTTTACTAACGAAGGACCCGGGCTGTGTCCCACACTTCCAGGGCAAGCAAGGAAACTCCATGTGAACTTCTCAACGGTATGCGTATTCTCTCGGTTTGTAATCAGTGAGTCAACTCTTTCTCTCTTTCAGAGACTCGACAGAAGCACAGTTGGACCGCAAAGCTTTCTATTTCAGCTCGGCACGTAGTAGCTCATGCCACATTACATCGCGAAGCTGTAGTTTCCCGGCTTCGGCTGACAAATGGACCCATTGTGTTGCATATCTGCGACATTGGACACTGCACGCGCCTGACAGATCGGAACGTATATTGCCAGCGCCACGAAACTGGCGCCGGGAGAGTCCCGATCCCTCAGATGAACAAATCGACGATTACATGTCACGCAATGTGAGGCGAAGTTTTTGAATTCCTGCCATGAAAAAACGCCGAACACATCGGGCATTTATCGACGAAAAAACTAGGGCCTTCAACCCTCGAAAGCCTTCGATAAATAAAATGTCTGATATGTGCTGTTATTCATGACATGAATTGATCATCTTCAATCAAACAGCATGAACAACATCCGTATTTGTGTGACAAGTATATATCCCCCCGCTCTGCTCTGCCCACTCCCCAGGGTACGTGTGCTCTGTCCCATCCTCTGGCTTTCCACCCGCCGCCGGGAATTGACGAGACAGGCGGGCAGAAAATTGGCAGCCCTCCTCGGGCCAATAGCTGGCTGTCAGCCGTGACATGAGAGATGTCAATCTGGCGGCCGCTGGGGCCGCGCCGCGCCGTCATACGATTCCTATCGATTCGCGGCGCTTCCTCCATTAGTTTCGCCTCGTTACGGCTTGCAATAAACTAAACTCGGGCCGATTGCTGCGCTGCCAAAGCGCAGTGAGGCGACGCCAAATCGCGCACATAAATCTCACCGTGAACGGCCACCGGCGGGGGCGCCGCGCCGCGCCACGCCGCGCCGTGTCATCCCATTGTTACGTCAGTGAGACAGACAATGGCGCGGCGGCGGCAGACGCGGCGCGGGCCGGCGACGGGCCGTGTGCGTCTGTCGTGGTGCCGCAGGGCAGGGCAGGGTCTGCTCGGGTCGGCTGGAGTCGAGCAGGGTCGGGCAGGGCAGGGTCTGCTCGGGTCGGCTGGAGTCGAGCAGGGTCGGGCAGGGCAGGGCAGGGCAGGGCCTGCTCGGGTTGGATGGAGTCGAGCAGTGTCGCAGGGCAGGGCAGCAAGGGCGGCGCCAAAGAGGGGACGAGGGGGACGCGTCCCCCCGAACATTTTCGGATTTAAACATTACGCCTATGGACGTTGCATGGAGAAAATCGACTTAAAAATGCATCCGTCCCCGTACTTTTGGAAGGTGGTGACGCTCTTGCAGGGCAGGATAGGGTCGCGCAGGGCAGGAGAGGGTCGGGTACGGTCGGTCAGGTCGGGTCATGTCGGGTCAGGTCGGGCAAGGTCAGGTGGGACCACACAGGCCACAGGGCCGGGTGTAGCAGGGCAGGGAAGAGCAGGGCCGAGCCGGGGGGTCAGGCGGGGCCAGAGCAGTGCAGGGTGAGACCGGGACAGTCGCGGCAGGGCAGGGAAGAGCAGGGCCGAGCCGGGGGTCAGGCGGGGCCAGAGCAGTGCAGGGTGAGACCGGGACAGTCGCGGCAGGGCTCGAGCTCGGCGCTCACGGCACTCGGACGTCTCCCGGGAGGGCTCCAGGCGGCGCCACCTGTCGGAAGGGGTCGGCTGCCGGCCGGTCCGGGACGGGGGGCAGCGCCTGTTGACAGGGCAGTGGAGCAGCCAGCGCCGCCGCCGCTGCCAGTGTCGTCTCGTCTCCTCGGCACGGAGACGGAAACCTGATGTCTGATGGCTGAAGGATGATGTCTGGTCTGGCGGTGCGAGGCACGACTGACGACACGCCGCAGATGGTGCGAGGCACACTCCACTACATACAATATACATAGATTATCAATATACAAACTAGCGTGGGTACATTAATATGTACCCACATAAGCCTTCCCAATAAGGCTGCACTGGCCGATCCAGGGGATCATGGCCCCAAAAACCGCCTGGAATTGGCCCAAAATTGACTCATTTCCTGGTATATAATACATTATAAGCAGCTTTTATTAAGGAAAGTTTGAGATAAAGTTGAATATATTTCGGATACAGTACTTCTGCAGTTCAGTTATATCAAATCCCCACAACACAGCGAGCGCCACCAAACATCTGATAACACATTAAAACACATGACAATTATCGCACCGATCGCCAAGAGCATTCTCTATACATATTCTCATTCTTAAAACAACTGAACTGAGGAAGGATTGCATCCGAGATAATATTTATATTTCTAGTTCGAGTTTGATTTTACATATATGGGTGCTGCACTTGCAGTACAGGAATATTATATAGTATATATATAGTATATAATATTAATATAATATATATATATATATATATATATATATATATATATAATATAGAATAACCAGTATAGTATTTGCACTCCTCTGAGATGCAAAGATAAGAATGTGTAATGCTCGTTCAACGATAAAGTGAAATAATGTGTTATATTTGCATCCCTCTGAGATGCAAGATAAGGTCACGCGATTTTCGACGAAAAATCAAGTACTGAACTGAGCTGGACTGGATCAAACTCTACCTAGAAAGATACATAATTCTTCATGTTTCTCTCGTGGAAGAGAAAGGAAATATTTTCCGCGCGTGTTCCTGACAAAACCTCGCTCCCTTGCTCGCTCCTTCGTCCCTCGGTTTTTCAGTCACACGCTTGGAAAATATATCCTTATCTTCCACTCGGAGCCATGAAGAATACTCTTTAACTTTATATTTTATATTCTGAAACTCAGTATTGAACATAAAGTTAAAATAATATAATAACTTGCTAATCACTATGCTGTTCATACAGGTACTTTGTCATATAAAGAAAGCTAGTTTTAAATCAGCTATCAATGCATTAGCATTAAGCAAAATAAATCCGATGAGTTTCCAGAACTGTGTGAGACTTCTTGGGCTTTGCCCCCCCCCAAAAAAAAACGTTCTGGATCCACTTTTGTAAGGCTGGTTATTGTCTTTGATCACTATAAGTCGGGGTAATAGCAAGTCATGAAAGACGGACGCTCTTTTGCGTAAAATAATTAATTATTGATATTTCAAGTTGAAGCATCCAGTCACTATACAATCACTCACCCTGATGTCAGTTTTGATGCAGGCTTGATGATCGTGGGGACAGTGGCACGACTCACCATCTTTTGTTGCAGTGCCTGTGGTCCCCTGGTCTTGAAACCATTCATATTCAGCAGCCTGCGATGTGCCGGGATAATTGTCCAATGTCCATGCTCTTGTGCGGTTGAAATTCCTTTGGACCAGGGATATTTGCCATACTATTTGCGGTTAATATCCCCATTTGACTGCAAGAAATGAATCAGCGGTTGTTCCTTGCTAAGACAGGATTTGTTTGGCGGATGAGCAATCCCACAGGCCTTTCGTCCCAGTCTGGGGCTTAGTGTTGATGCATCCAGGAAAGCTCTTCATGGCACGATTTGACAAGTTATTTTATTAAGAAACTGAAAACTCACTAATTCTTCTTCCAATATTTGAGCATGATATTAACATTTGATACGATTATCAGATTTGAAGTGCATATTTCGACACTGCCGCACGCTTTAATAAGTTCCACCAATCGAAAATGCGTTACATAAGTCGATATTCAATGTTGGTAATTAAAGAAACGCATGACCCTCAAACAAATCATCCATGTTCGAGATTTGTTTTCAAATTGAGTTAGTAATGTCGATTAGTTGCAGAGAACTTATATAAATTCCGGATGCTGCGATCCTGACTACGGTCCACACTGACCACCGACCACTGACCACTGCCAAGTGGCCTACGAAAACCTGACGTCAAAGCATATCCCTGTTGAATGGCGTCTATTAAAAATAGCACATATAACTAGCGATTTAATGCATCTTAATTCTTTTCCCCAACGCTGAAGAAGATAATTTTCCTTTTGGGAAGACCGGCGAATACTAGATTTCATCCCGTATATTTTTGCAAGAAAACTTATGAATCGTGATGCATAACCTTATCATATGAAACCCGACGAAGGGACTTAGCTGATCAGATAGACGAGAACTTGACGTAGACGACATGTTTCGTCAAATTACAATAATTAGCCATCTAGATTTACAGGCGGCATCTCGGCGCTGGGCGCTCATCTGGTTTGAAAAGACGGGGCACACACAGTCACCAAGCATCTGGAGCGAGGCGGACCGGCGCGGCCGGGCATACCGCCGCGGCTCCCTGATCCGAATGTCAGGCACGTCTTCCCGTTACCGTCTGTTTATCGTCCAGTCCCGGAGAGAATTCCGCCCATTATCTGAACTCAATTCGCCGCCAACTTTCCCATGTGAAGTACAAAGCGGCGCGCCGCAGCTGCGGCCAGTGCGCCACGATTGTCGCCAGCACGCACCCCTTCGTGGCACTTTCACCGAGCTTCTCCAGGGCGGGGGCGGCGGCGCGGCGGCGACCGTCAAGCGCAGGAGTCGATCGGACCAGTCTGTTTTCACCGACTCCGAACAATGCCAGTCGCGGCGCCAAACAAGTGTAACTGGTGCGGCGCCGGCGGCGCGGCGCGGCATTTAACCGGCGCACAGCGCGCCACAATGGCGGCCGGTGACGCGGCTGATGGCTGCCAATCATTGGCGTCTGTCCCCCTGTGGAGCGTCAATGCTCGATCACCGGAGCGGCGCCGGAGAGCGACCACTGACCCGCGCCTGTCTGTTTAAAAAGCAGCTCGGACGCGTCAGTCAGCGGTTTGTGCATGACTGTGCCGTTAATGGAAGGCGGGGACGGCACCGGGGGAGGCAGAGAGAGAGAGAGTCAAGGTCGTCACTCTGATAGTCAGGGACACAGTACGGAATTTCGGGACGGCTTTGGCTTAGCCATGTCGCTCCGTGTTTCGGCGTGTAAGTACGTGTGGTATGGTGGAGATGAATGGGAGAAACGATCTGGTTGGGAGAAAGGAAACTGACCAATGCATGCCTTCGGTGTTGGTGTTTAGAGGATGTGTAACTACCCAAAAGGCCAAATCAGCCATCAGGACACGCCTGTAGTGCGTTGTGATAACAACTCAAAGCTTCACTACAACATTTGCATGCAAAATTCTAAGTTAGCCGCCTGAGTTGCATATTTTCATGTTATTAAATAAAATACGAAAGAGTAGGCTATCAGCTAAGCGTAAGGTTCTCTGTTGCACGCATGTTTTCCGCCAGTTTGGATCCTTGATGTAAAGATAAAACATCATCCTTGTTGCTTGTCTGATTTATTTTTGTTCCGCTTATTACCTTATGTGCAAACTGAATATATTGTTGACGTGCTTAACTTAAAGAGCAACTAAATCACTGTCCAATTGGTGAAAGGAGGCATTATGGTGCTATTGGTGTCAGTCATTTATACATAGGCATGAGTGTCGTTTTCTATTAGGCCTGGTAGGGTCAAAGCCCTACCAATGATTTTA
>VOPJ01016029.1:0-17977 GCA_014673585.1 Semibalanus balanoides | reverse complement strand
GCCATGTCGTCATAACGAAGCCATCGCTATCGTCTTCGGTTCGTTGTAACGGTGAATTGAATTACCAGCATGTTTATCATCTTATTCTTGATAAGTCCTACCGCCTATTTTTCTGGGTTTTATTAGGTAAAGCCGTACAAATTTCGCGCCGCTTCGCGCGCTAAATAATATAACAATGAAAACCAATTACAAATGCTGCAAAGGATTAAGCGATTGATATAAAAACAAAAATGAGATTCCATTTTTCGGTCATGTCAGTTGATGCTTCATCGACTAAAATCGCGACGCCCTGGAAGCCTGCTTGGACAATTGACATAGTTTTTCTCAGGTGTAAGGCAGTGTCGGAGACAAGACAAACTGTAAAGCTGACATTTGCATATCCAAAAGTCGAGAAGGCTAAAAATAAAAAAATAAACTGAGGCTGCAAAATAAAGTGGCCCAAAGCCGGGGAGAAATTCGAAATTGGGGTAGGTAAGGTTCGCCCAAAACGGTTTGCCCCCTCCTCCCCAAGACGGCCGGCTGGATCCGCCCTTGGTTGAGCCATATCCGTTCCGATTCAATCATTTTGAATCGTATAACGACTCAATCACAATTTTATCTATGAAAACATTTGCAAGCAAATTAGAAAGGCCATTCATTTATAGCACATGTTGTGACCGCAATTGTATCACCTATAATAGCCAACATGAAACTCAACATGTCATATTTTCCATATTATATTTGAGATATAATTTAGCAGCCAGTCTTGGTCTACAAAACATGGCAGGAACGTTGACGAGATATTTGGGGCAGCACAAATCCTGTCCCATTTGGTGCTGGATTTGCCGGATCAAATTTAGCTTCTCAGCCAAATATTGTTGATGTGGGGGGGGGGGGTTGCCAGCAGAATCACATTTTATCAAGTGTAAATTCTTACCGCTGCCCCAAATTTTCAAAAGCTGCCCCAAACTTCCAAAAGTTGACCCAATTTTGATGTGTTGGTGCAAACCCTGCCCTTCCGAGTTCCGAAGGTAAATAGTTTCCCTGAGTTGCCGTCTCGGCTTTATGACATTTCCGCAGCGTAAGATTGTCGTTCAACAACACACTGCCGCGGGTTATCACCAAGCTCCAGAGTCCACACCTAGCCTCTGCGGCGATGTTCGCTCCGCGATGCTGCTGATAGCCAGCTCAAATTTATCGGCGATTTCCGGCGTGATCGTGACTGAAGAGTATGTCCGTAGTGACCTAGTGTCCCTCCCCGGGGACACTGACACTACGTCACGCAATCTAGGCAGTGACAATCCCGGCGCGGCCGTCGGCGGCGCGGCGACCGTATGGCGCGTGGAAATGTCCGTCGATTCGCGGTGCCGGCTGCCGCATCTCGCCACGCGACCCCCCTCCCCGGGGACTTACCGTCAGACAGACTTGTGATGTGTGTGGGGGAGCAGGGCGGAGGTGTTTTGCCGGGGAAGAGTGGAGAGAAAACGATGCAAATGATTCTAGCATGGTAGCTTAGTTACATAATTGTGCTTGGTTTATTTTAGCAGAATCGATTCTGATTCAATACTGAGCCATATGGGAATGTGATTTAAAGGAAATAGTTCATCTTCAACATGGGTTTTGAACTGAGATAGCAGTTGTGTAGCGGGTAGCCCGTGTTGAAAAACCTCTGACTGCAGGTTTTCTGGGCTGAAAAGGCACTTCAGCCGAATATATTTGACTTTTTGTTGAAGGAATGTGGGCCATAAATAACAAATTACAAGAATGTGGGCAGAGGCTATACAATAATCTTACGCGACTTCTTTCGAATCTGATTGGCTGAGCCATTCGATTCTTTCAATTGACGTTGCAGAGAGTACGTAAATAGTTTTGATAACATTAATAATGTACCTACTTCCTTCTGTCCTGAATCGGCGCGGTGCATGGTTATTTTTGACAATATGAAAAGAAGCTGTATTTAAAAATATAATCAAATCGTGTTGGAAAAAAATGAACTATTTCCTTTAAATTTGCATTCCAATATCCACTATCACGGCCACCCTTTTCGACGAGCTTGATCCGCCTATGGCCTGGGTCGCCATGCCCTGGAGCGCCACCATTCTCGCCGACCTGGATCCACCCATGACCTGTGCCTTAGGGTGCGGATCGCGCTCTATCGGAGCGGCCGACCGATAGAGCGCGTTCAGTTCCAATGCACGTTCCATGGAACGTGTGTCGGTGATCGGCCGGCAGGGTGGAACGTGTGTCGGTGATCGGCCGGCAGGGTGGAACGTGTGTCGGTGATGGCCGGCAGGTGGGAAGTGTGTCGGAGATCGGCCGGCAGATGGAACGTGTGTCTGGTTGATCGCCGGCAGGGTAGAATGTGTGTCTGGTGATTCGGCCGGCAAGGGTGGAACGTGTGTCGGTGTCGGCCGCAGGGTGGAAACGTGGTGTCGGTGATTCGGCCGGCAGGATGGGAACGTGTGTCGGTACTCGCGCAGGGTGGAAACGTGTGGTCGGTGATCGGCGCAGGGTGGAACGTGTGTCGTGATCGGCCGGCAGGGGTGGAACGTGTGTCGGTGTCGGCCGGCAGGATGGAATGTGTCGGTGATCGGCCGGCAAGGGTGGAACGTGGTGTCGGTGATCGGCCGCAGGGGTGGAACGTGTGCGGTGATCGGCCGGCAGGGTGGAACGTGTGTCGTGATTCGCCGGCGGAATGAACGTGTGTGTGATCTTCGGCCGGCAGGGTGACGTGTGTCGGTGAATCGGCCGACAGGGTGGAACGTGTTCGGTGATCGCCGCCAGGTGGAACGTGTGTCGGTGATCGGCCGCAGGATGGAACGTGTGTCGGTTGATCGGCCGGCAGGGGAACGTGGTGTCGTGGATCGGCCGGCAGGGGTGGAACTGTGTGGTCGTGATCGGCGGCAGGGTGGAACGTAGTTGTCGGTGATCGCCGGCAGGTGGAGCGTGTGTCGGTGATCGGCGGCAGGGTGGAACTGTGTCGGTGATGGCGGCAGGGTGGAGCGTGTTCGGTGATCGGCCGGCGGGTGGAACGTGTGTCGGTGTAACCGCCGGCAGGGTGGAACGGTGTCGGTGATGGCCGCAAGGGTCGGAACGTGTGTAGGTGATGGCCGGGCAGGGAGGACGGTGGTCGGCATGTCGGCCGACAGGTGGAACGTGTGGTCGGTGATCGTCGGCAAGGGTGGAACGTGTGTGTGATCGGCTCGGCTAGGGTGGAACGTGTGGTCGGTGAGTCGGCCGGGCAGGGTTGGAACGTGTGTCGGTGATCGGCCGGCAGGGTGGAACGTGTGTCGGTGATCGTCAGGCTGGGTGGAACGTATGTCGGTGAATTCAGCCGGGGGTTTGGACGTGTGTCGGTGATCGGCGCAGGGTGGAACCGTGTTCGCGTGATCCGGCGTCAGGGTTGGAAACGTGTGTCGGTTGGGATCGGACGGCGGGTGAACGTGTGTTGGTGACTCCGGCCGCGCAGGGTGGAACGTGTGTCGGTGATCCGGCAGTGATGGACGTTGTCGTTGGGATCGGCCGGCAGGGTGGAACGTGTGTCGGTGATCGGCGGCAGGGTGGAACGTGTGTTGGTGATTCGGCCCGGCAGGGTTGGCAACGTGTGTTTGGTGATCGGCCGGCAGGGTGGAACGTGTGTCGGTGATCGGCCGGCAGATGGAACGTGTGTCGGTGATTCGCCGGCAGGTGGAACGTGTGTCGGTGATCGCCGGCATGGGTGGAACGCTGTGTTGGTGACCGGCGGCAGAGGTGGAAACGTGTGGGTCGTGATCGGCCGGCCAGGGTGGAGCGTGTGTCGGTTGATCGCCGGGCAGGGTGGGAACGTGTGGTCGGTGATCGGCCGGCAGGGTGGAACATGTGTCTGTTGATCGTCCGCAGGGTGGAACGTGTGTCGGGATCGGCCGGGCAAGGGTGACGTGTGTTGGGATCGGCCGGCAGGGCAGCCACTGCCAGGGACAGCGTCGGATAATTTCACGACGCAATTATATGTAACAACTAAATCGTAGGTGGTGGAAGGTAAAGCTGTGTTTGGCGCTGCCATGAGTTTTACACTTAAACGACGTTTATTACCTACAGGTTTGAACGTGCCAAACAAGTTCAAAGATGAATACGTGTTGCATCGGGCGACGCATCCTACGTGCCAGCGTGCGGTAGATAAGTTCGACACGCCCGTAAGGAACATGTAAGGTCACGTATATTGAGTAGCCACACTTGATAGTCTGGTCACAGCACTGCCACGGGCGGTCGTTTCTATACTCGCTCCTCTCCCCTGCGCTCTCCCCGCCTCAGGCGCTACAGCAGGGGTTCTCCGGCATGGCCACCAGCCCGTGGCAGACGCTGTTGAAGACGGCGTCGGCGTACTCTCTGTGGGCGCGGTCGCCGGCCACCCACTCCTCCTCGCAACGCCAGTCGGCCGAGTTGAGCTGCGACGTATCCTGGATCCAGGAGCACTCCTCGATGTGGCGCAGCTTCATCAGCATGTGGGAAGTCCACACCCGCACCGGCGACCGCATCCTGCGGCGTGAGACATGCACCATGTGAGATCAGTCAGCATCACAGCTCATCCTATGTCACAAAACACCTACCACATCAGCCATACTATCTTATTCATGTCTATAATCTAACTTGTTTGTATTTAAGTTCTGCCAGTTTGATCTATGACTGGCGAAGATGCCACCGTATTCATTATTACAGCCACACTTCAAACCAGACATGTGCTCGGATCCCTAAAAACGGATCCCGGGATTCTGATCTCTGGGATCTGGATCCCGGATCCACTGGGATCATAGATCCCACCTTACACAGTTTGTCGATGGATTCTCTGGGATAATATATCCGTCGTCAAACATTGGTCGACGAATCCAAGGGCGGATCCGGGGGGGCAAAGGGGCCATGCCCCCCCCCCAAACTACCCAAAATCGGCACAAATTTGACACATTTCCTGAGTTTGTCGTAAAACTAAGCACTTTACTAGAGAAAGTATTGTTTTAAATCAGTTATTTGATACATAAGCAAGCGAAAAATCCGATGAGTTTTCAGAATTATACGATAATTTTTGGGATTTGCCCCCCCCCCCCAAACTGTCAAAATCACACTTTCTGGATCCGCCAGTGGACGAATCCACCGGGATCCGAGATCGTAGGCACCATTGGGCAACAGGAGCAGGATCCACTGAGATCCCAGACTCGCCATTATACAGATAGGTATTTCAGAACTTATATTCAAAGAAATTTGCAGTACCTACTTTTCAATTTGTCGTAATGAAACAAGGATGAGCGTGTATGCCTTTAGTTACCTATATTTTGTCAAGAAACACTATAATTATGGCTTAATTTATAAGTCAGATCCTGTCGGATCCGAGATTCGTTTGGACCAGAGATTCATTTTTATTGTTTATCATGGGATCCAGTGGGATCCAAGATCCGTTGCCAAATTTAATCGAGTGATCCATTGGGATCCAAGATCCACTGTTGTATTTTGTCGTGAGATCCAGTGGGATCATAGATCCAACATTGCGTTTTGTCGTGAGATCCTCTGGGATCATAGATCGTTCTTCCAGATCCATGCACATGTCGTTGCGAAACCGTGCTCGTCCCACCTCAGATTATGCCAGCACACACACACACGCACGCATCGCACGCACGCACACACACTACACATGATTAATGCAGTCGCAAAGCATAAATAGCATACGAAAATAAGTTTTTTGAATATCGCTTAGGTCAGCAAAAACCAGCGCATCCAAATTCAGCATGTGCAAAAACATCAAAAGATTCCGAAGGGTTGAAGACAATGGCAGATAAGCGATTGTGTGCGATTCTTACGAGTCGTGAGCAGGATAAAATATAGCTGTTTCGAGTTGCTGTATACAATGCTTAACGTCATAATTCTAGAAATATCTGTGATACTTGAAGTTAACTTTTTCTTATTATATGCCGATAATTAGGTATAACTTTTTTGCATTTTTTTAATGCATAATTAAAGTATAAACTACAGCTCCTATTGCCCTGGAGCAAACCAGAACTGTTTCCTATCCAGGCGCTTCTGCTCTCCGCTCCCGCGCGGCCTACCTACTCACGCCTAACTTGTTTCAACTCAAGTCCTCTCCATAACACAGGCTCTGTATCCCCGTCCCACCACTCACGCTCAGTACTCACATCTGCTCCATACCAGAATGTCTGTGACTTTTCCCCCTCCCACCACGACACCTCCAGTGAGTTCCTCCACTCTGTCTGCTCCGTAACGAAATGACTGGAGCCCTACTAGAGTTGCAGAATTCTGGTCCTGCAGCGTCCCAGCACTGGGACCAGAACTGATGACTGGTCACGGCCGTGACTGAAGCTGTGACTGGCCAGGCCAGCGCCGTAGAGTTAGCATTGCAGCGCCCGACTAAAGCTGTGACTTACCAGCTCATTCCGTGACCGTGACTTTATAGCTGTGACCAAATATTTCAGATTTTCTGCACCTCTGATCCCTACCCAGTACCCACAGTGTCCTCCGCCCTTCCAGCACTCACGTCTGCTCCATGATGAGTGCGTTGTACTCCTGCAGCAGGTCGTTGCGCACCATGGACTCGTCGGCCATGAGCTCGTCCGTGACAGGCTCGTGCACCTTCCAGACCACCTTCATCCGGTGGGTGGTGGCCAGGTCTGACAGCAGCGGCAGCAGGCGCTTGAAATGCCGTTGGAACCGCCTGAGGTCAGACGGCGGGGTCAGAGGTCAGACGGCGGGGTCAGAGAGCAGACGGCGGGGTCAGAGAGCAGACGGCGGGGTCAGAGGCCAGACGGCGGGGTCAGAGGTCAGAACGGCGGGGTCGAGGTCAGACGGGGCCCCCCCCGGGGTCAGAGGTCAGACGGCGGGTCAGAGGTCAGACGGCGGGGTCAGAAGGTCAGATAGACGGCGGGGTCAGAAGTCAGACCGGCGGGGTCAAGAGGTCAGACGGTGGGGTCAGAGAGCAGACGGTTAGGGTCAGAGTCAGACGGTGGCGGGGTCAGGGGTCAGACGCGGGGTCCAGAGGTCAGACGATGGGGTCAGAGCGCAGACGGCGGGGTCAGAGGCCAGTGGTGCTCTTGCCAGTATTTATTTATGGTACATGTAATCTTTCGGCAGGCGACAGCTTTGGGAACTCTAAAATGAAATAATTACTCTAAAGTGTCAGGTACTGAGAATATTTCATGTGGCCACTTAGGACAGTAAAATATAATAATAATCCAGTATTTGTATCCAGAACGTGGGTTACAGGTGGCTTGGGGGGGGCTAAATTTCCAAAAGTTTCAACAAATTTGGAAAATTCATTGGATTTGTCTTCCTTGTATGTACCTACCTTATTGAACGGTTTAAAACAAACATGCCTTTGAAAAGGTTTATTAGATGTCTTTCTACATTGGAAAATGTGTCAAATTTCGCCGATTTCAGGCTATATGGGGCGGCAAGGCCCTGCCGTCCCCTTGGATCCGTTAGTAGTCTGTTATTAGAAAGCTATCGGGAGTGTATTACTTACTAATATTATATTCCCTAAATAAATCGCGTGCCCTTATTTTCTCACGGGCTTCTTCTGTCTTCCGCAAGGTAAGGCGAGACGCAGTCATTTGCCTCGCCACTTCAAGGAAGAAAGATGACTTGTCAAGGTTGGAGCAATCTTCGCTGCCTGCCTGACACAACACGATAAGCCTCCCTGTCTGCTGCGGTATGGTATCCCACCTGACGCCTTCGAAGCTCTCCAGGAACGTGGAGTTGAGCAGCTCGCCCACGCCTCCCGACATGATCAGCAGGTCTGCTTCGCACCCGTGCGTCTGACACTCCTGCTTCAGCCGATCCACGTAGCTGAAGATGTCCTCGCCCATCAGACCCAGCAGCTTGTACTCCTGCAGGCAGGCACCGTCCCGTCAGTTGGGGCCCTTCGGCAGAAGGTCACGGAGTCAGTTCGGCTCCTCTACAAACAACACATCGACCACCTTGTTCACGGCCTCTGACGCTCATAGCATAATGATGTGGGAGTGGCTAGCAAGTGAACTAGCCACGAATGTCACGCCAGACGACACACGAAGCATTCAAACAGCATCTTTCGTGTTATTTGTTATCTCTCGAGAAAATAAATACCTGAGTTCAGCATTTGCTATTGAGAACCTGGCTATCCATTTCACCCCGTGTCCCGTCGTCCCTCACTTTAGTCCACTTTGTCTCTCCGTCCCCCCATCATCCCCCTCCGTCCCTCCATCATCCCCCCGTCCCTCCGTCATCTCCCTCCATCCCTCCGTCATCTCCGCCAGCCCCCTCACCAGCCGCACGTCGTCTGTCTGGTACACATTCGAGCATGTCTGCCCGCCGTCGCGCGGCACCACCTGGTCGAACACCTCCTCCCCTCCGATCTTGCCCTCGGGTCCCGTGCTGACCAGACGGCAGTCCTCGCGGACCGGCGCAGCGCCCAGCCGCTGGCGCAGCAGGTCGGCGAAGAACGCCTCGCGCACGTGACCTGCCAGCCGCAGACGCAGGCTGCGGCCGCGCCGCTGGCGATGGGCTGACAAACACTGCGACAGCGCGCTGGAGGGAGGAGCAAGAGGTCAGGTCGTGGGGCGAGAGGCCACGGAGGGGTGTTGAGGGTGGCGCTGGCTGCTGGTCAGAAGAACTGTTGAGGTTGAAGATATGTGAGGTCATGGAATTTTCCGGACTTAGATGCCGTAGATGATTGTATGGTAAGTGGTAACTAATTTTAAACTTAGCGTCGTGAGTGGCGGTAGCTTTTTGCAATCTTAGTTACAGAAGGTCAGAGCAGGACATGTGGGCAGTGATATTGTGATTACGCGGGTTCCTGGAAGACACGATTCGTGAGGACACTCACCGCGATATACACAGGCGGATCCAGGAGAGCGGTCGCGGAGATATGTGGCGCTGTATCCGGCCGGTTATCTCCGGCAAACAGACTCCAAGACCGACCCCGAGCGCTGACGTGGACGCGGATGATGCGTATTTCGTAGGTGCGGGCGGTCCAAACGCGCGTCAGGTAGACTCGCCAGGCCCCGAATTGCCCGTGCGTCTACCCAGAGTCACGACCGGACGTTTCCAGGTGCAACCCGGTTACTCTAAGAACAGTTATTCAAGCACTGTTGCCAGATGAAGGTAGCCCGGCGTGTGGCGCGGATGGTCTCTGTATGCGATTTTTAAAGATGTGTCTGCCCAATGTTTACCATGTAATCACCCATATCGTTAACTCCAGTCTGACCTCTCACACTGTCCCCCGATCATGGAAACTGACCATCATACACCCGATCCAAAAAAACTCCCAAATCTACCGGACACGTCCAACTATCGCCCAATTCGCCATTCTTCCTACCATCGCTAAAATCACAGAGAGGGTTTGTTGTACGACAATTATTCACTACTCACCTACATCACCTCTTCTCACCCTGCCACCACGGTTTCAGAAACAAAACATTCGCCTGAGTCAGCCCTGATAACTATGACGCATAGACTGCTCGAGGGAATGGACAAACGGCAGGATAGCGCTGCTATGCAATGCTCGATCTATCCAAATGTTTTGACACCATCCCCCACGACCGGCTGCTGACCAAACTGCAGCAGTGCTGCATCGACATCAGCTGGTTCGAAAGCTACCTGTGTGAACACTATCAGCGGGTGTCGGTCGGCCTGTCCGACGGCTGGAGCGCACTGTCGTGCCCGATGCTGAATCCCATTGGGGTCTACCAAGAATCCGCCCTGGGTCCACTCCTGTTCAACATCTACGCCACCGATATGTCACTGTTCTTGACCGATGACCAACTCCCATGACGATGTCTGGTACAATACGCAGACGACACCCACAAGCTGGCGGTATTCGGGTACCCCCGCCCTGACGTATGCTGCACGGAAACAATCTCCAGCAGGATCTGTGTCTCTGTGGCTCTGTAAAAACGGAACTTAAGGTTAACCCAGATAAGACGCGAGCTGATTTGTCGTCGGCACCCAAAGCAGAACCTTCCGCAGTCTCCAGCTGGTCACTTTAACTTCATGGGCACCAGCATCAACTGTAGTCTGCCACCGTCAAAAATCTCGGTTTGTTATATTTGACAGAAACCTCACCTTCACCGATCACGTGACGGACGCTGGGCGCCGATTGCACCGGAGTCCTGAGCGGACTCAGTCATTGCCGACACGCTCTCCCGAGGGAGACGCTGACTACGCTGGTACAGACGTTGGCTGTGTCCACCATACGTTACTGTATCAGCGTGTATGGTGTGTGCGGTGTGACGCAGCGTGCCAGGAAGTGCAGAGTTGCGAATTTCGGAGCTCCGAGTTGATTATCGGGTCGAACGAAAATACGATCACATCAGCAGATGTCATGAAAGCACTGCAATGGCTTTCGGCAGAAGAACTTGTGGGCAGCATCACTCGTTAACATGCTGAAGCGTATGCTCATCAGGACAGCCGGAATCGTTGAGTATCCAAGGTAGTGACTCGGCATGGTAGCGTTCATGGTCGTAATACACGACAGGCCAACTTCAATCGAGACACCGGCCATACGCACGGAGTCTGGGCGCCGTCGGTTTTTATACTCGGCGGACGAGTTCAACACCCTGCCCCAGGAACTCCGCGATCCGGGAATGGGCCCCCGGACAGTGGCGGTGCGCCCATTAAGGACTTAGCAGTGCCGAAACCAAAGTTCAGACCCTTTTCTCGCACTGCTTTTGGCAAAAGTTCGCTTGTCTTAAATGCATAACATAGCTTTGTGTCAATGGTTAACAAATTGACCATGCTCTAACTATGCAGGAGTAAGTACCTGCGTTACTAGATTTAGCCATTATATAAACATGCTAATGATACAGTTTCTAATTTACCCTGTATTTCGTGCTTGGTTTTCCGCTATCAACCAAGGCTACCAAAGAGGACGAAACTTGGGGCACTTAGGCACCGGCCTAAACCAGCTAAAGCCAAAATATTTGGCCTGAAAGTCTTGGCTAGGTCCAGTTATCGCAATAGTAATTGGCCTTTATCACGATTACGTAGCCAATCTGCCCTTTGAATGGGGGCGTCCTCTATAGCGGAAAACAGTAACTAACACTTACATTAAGTAGTATCGCCACAGTCAAGAAACAGCTATTTCGTTTACTGAAACAGTTACAGTTTATAACGAATTACTCGATAGGTGTCTATTGGCTTGCTTATGGCCAAATGGTTGATCCCACATTGGCAAATTGCATAGAAGGCTAGGGTATTGCCCTGGGCCTTGGGCCCTGGGAACAGCGTTTGCCTAACCAGCCACGGAAGGGGCTGGCGCCGCCTGCCCCCGGAAGTTCGGCGCCCAATGCCGCGCGCATCTTCTTAAAGTGCAGTTTGCTAATGAGTAGCTTTATGTGCGGATGTGTGGAGTTGCGGTGTGTGTGTGTGTGTTGTGCCTGTGCTGCCCATCGTCAATGTTTTATATCTGCGACCTGACGCCAAGAATAGCCATTTGTGAATGGAATGTGGTCATGATGTCAATACATACATACATACATTTAACGATACGGATGGCCGAGCGAGAACACGGGTGTAATCGGGCTTAAATTGGACCCCTTGGTCGTTTTCGTCATGTCCCTTTTTATCAACAAGCAATTGGTGATATATGTATCATTTCTGTTCATGCTCCTATCATTTCTGTATCATGCTCCTATTATAATCGGTCGCTGCAAGACTCGCCTGTCGCTGAGCTGCTCGATGCCGCAGGTGTGCCAGGGCTTGGTCAGGTTGACCTGCCAGCGGTACTTGACGCATCCGACGCGCCACACACAGTCGCAGCCGGGCTGGGGCCGAGCGTTCAGGTCATCGATGATCCACTGATGTGGGTCCAGCTCACCTGAGGGCAGATGATGGTGTTGGTGATGAGAGAATCGACGAGATTAATATTTCCTGGGCCTGGGGATCACTATGGGTCGGAGGGTGATTTCAGAGGGGCACAATTTCCGGTTCGGAGCCGAGTGAGCTCTATGCCAAAGGCATCACGGTCGGTGATCATCAATACCCATCGTCCATCATACCAAATACTTGGCCATATGTTGAGTGTGCGTTTTCAGTGGTAGAGGTCGTTTTAGAGACTTGTTGAATGTCGACATAATCTACAAAATTAATGATGATATGAATGATCATTAACATGACAATATATTTTTTAATTATGAATGGCCTAAATTAAAGAATCGAGCTTTCGTTTTTACAACATTTTTAAGAATCTTGAAAATGTTGTAAAAACGATCGCTCAATTTTTTAATTTAGGCCATTATTGATTTTAAAAATAAATATTGCCATGTTAATGATCATTCAGATCATCATTAATTTCATAATTATGGCATCTACCACCATCTCATATATAATCTACAAAAAGCGCATTACACTTTGCCCAATCTCACTAGCGAATACAATAATGAATACACAATAGGTGTCTATTTAAACAACAGACACTAAAATTAAATGGTACACTCTAGTGCTAACCCGTCCGCTCCGCTGCACGATCTATGCATACAGACTGCATTTTTACGTTTTTTATTTGTCATATTACCGATGTACTCACCCGTCAAGGGATCGAGGTTTGTGACTTAGGACTTTTCAATTCGGTGCGAACGGCTATATTTTTTACGTTTACTGCTAAACCCCTTCTCCGTGCTATAGGTGTCGCTGGTGTGCGCATTGAGCGGATATTCTTTATAGGTGGCGCTGGTGTGCACAAACCGCAACCCGTGCCTCACTGGTTGCGTATAGTTCAAGTTCCGCTCATCAGAGGGCGGACGGTGGTATTATCGGTGGAAGTTATGTCGTTTTATTTTTTCTAACACAGTCGGACATTATCTTTACTTGTAGGAGGACGGTGTGATGTTGGGAGATGTAGGGAGCAGAATAATATACACACATTTTGTCATGCGATCTGCAAAGCTATTTCTTAGATACAATGGTAATGTGTCGAAACTACATAACTTTTCGTACTTATAATACGTATAAGGAAAAAGTTGGATGACGAACAGACAGAAAGAAAGACCGACAGACAGACAGGCAGACTTTAAATAGTTAGATGAATGCCATATAGCATAAGTACCTACTTGTGGCGCCCTGAAACCCTAAACCATTAGACATCACAAAATAGTTCAACGCCACCTGAAAGCGCAACACATTCCCGACCAGTATGTCTTTTTCTTCATACGAGCTGGCCGGGGGCGGGTGCAGTAGACAGTAGACGCCCATAACACGTTGCTCAACTCACGGTTGGAGCCAAATGGCGCGATGACGGCTCCCGAGAGCAAAAGGACCGCGACCACCAGGCAGAGGGTAACTGCCGCTGCCACCGCATACCGCCACCGCACCGAGGTGGGAGAGCTGAACATGGTGGTCAGGTCACGCCTGGGGGTCACCCGGGGTCAGAAGAGGTCAGCTGGGTCATCCGAGGTCAGAACCGGTCAGCTGGGTCACCCGGGGTCAGAACAGGTCAGCTGGGTCACCCGAGGTCAGAACAGGTCAGCTGGGTCACCCGGGGTCAGAACAGGTCAGCTGGGTCATCCGAGGGCAGAACAGGTCAGCTGGGTCACCAGGGGTCAGAACAGGTCAGCTGGGTCACCCGGGGTCAAAACAGGTTAGCTGGGTCACCCGGGGTCAGAACAGGTCAGCTGGGTCACCCGGAGTCAGAACAGGTCAGCTGGGTCACCCGGGTCAGAACGGGTCAGCTGGGTCACCCGGGGTCAGAACAGGTCAGCTGGGTCACCCGGGGGCAGAACAGGTCAGCTGGGTCACTCTCGGAGTCAGAACAGGTCAGCTGGGTCACCCGAGGTCAGAACAGGTCAGCTGGGTCACCAGGGACCAGAATAGGTCAGCTGGGTCTTCCAGGATCAGAATAAGTCAGCTGTGTCAGCATCTGTCGAAAACGAAAGGTACCAACACAGCTAAAAGAGGTTCAGATCAGACGATGCGATGGTCCCGCGTGGTGTCAGGTGCTGGGTGTAGCTAAACGTAATCAAAAGGGACGTTTTTCAATCATCGACCAAGCTTCTTTAGTTCTAGCGCTAATGTGACTTGTGAGTATGTATGATTTTAGACAATAACGTCACCAAAGTGTTATGTTTGACTCTATTTAGATTCCAATATAGCATAAGCAATATGTTTGTAATCAGGCAGCGATCCAACAAAATTATGCGAACTGAGCATTATATTTGCTTGTCCTCCGAGGGGCTCTGCTGGGATGCGGGTTTTTGCGTCACAGTTCTTACTTCTCAGTCGATTTTAAATTTACTTTTTTACTTTCTTCAAAGGCAGACCTGAACAGCAAAAAGGTGTTTTGGACTTGAAGCGCTCAATCTTATTCAGGGATCTTAAATACATTGAAATATACGAACCTACGAACATCGACATGACGAAACAGCATTCAAGAATCATTACGAGCGAGCGCGAAGCGCGAGCGAGTCCTCATTGAATACCGGATTCTGTATCACATACAAGCGGCCGACCCGGCCCAGCCGAGCCCGGCCGGGCCAGACCGCGACGCTGGTCAGAAGCTTATATCTTTTGAACCCCGCATCGATTGACAAGCGGTCTTCGCCATATGATAGCCCCATGCAGTGACATTATGATTATTGACATGTTCTTTCTCATGTGATGGGTCAGCACGGCGCGTGACACGTGCCGCGTCAGGGGTGTCAGAAAGATATCCGCTGAGCTGAAAACGGCGTGGACCTATAAAGCCTCAAATTTGGTGTGATGCTGGGACCCACACCTACTGCATGTTGCACATGGTCAAAAACTCTGGGTCACACTGCATGTTCGCCACGTGCCTACCCCTGTTCTGTCCACGAAAATTACCTACAAAACATCGTTGCCAAACCGGGGAACCTATATCTCGCAACCAAAAGTCCAAAGAACACGGTCAAACACAGATGCGTGGAAACGGATCCACCCGGGGGCGGGTATTTTTGCAAAAAAAAAAACTATGTGTCGATAGCGTGCGCTGTGGTACGTGCAAAGTTACTGGCTATACAAGCCGCAAAATTCATACGTTTTATGACGTCTCCACAATTTAAAGGGGACTGTCCCACCTTAACATAAGCATTTGAGTTGAGGAATTAGCGTTTTTGGCGTGCTTGGCATTGAAATTTATGTATGGTATTAAGTTAAAACAACCACTGAGGTCGAATCACAGAGAAATTCTAGTTTGATTTGCAATCCTGTAACATCGCCAGCCCCCAATGCTATTTGAATGGTGCCGTGCAGCCGATGTCGTAGGTCTCTCTTGCTAAATGTTGATTACAGTCGGCACTTGTTTTACATTTTGGCCATACATTAGCCATACACTAGTCTACTTATAACCAGCCGTGAAGTTTTCTTTTTTTCCCAAAAATTTCCTTCATATTGACTGTCATCAGCCCAAATATTAAAACTGATATTTTTTTATGAAATTTGCAGCCTGTTACGTTGAGAAGAAACAATGTCATATCGTTTCAGCAGCATTTCACTTCATATTTTGCACCACAAACGACGTACATTTGACACATTTTTTTTAAGGTGGACAGTCCCTTTAAATCAGTGCTCAGACCTATAGGGATAAATTGCACCCAGTAGAAACTGTGTAAGCGAAATTGATAGATACAAACTACCTCATAGTTATACTGCCGGGTTTAAGCAACCATAGCCTTGTAACTTTGGCTTATTCTCGACGTTATAGATTTCGTGCTGCATGCCAAAAGAACTCCACTAGTGGTGTAAGTCTGCTACGACATACAAGATAACATTCATGCTGCGTGAATAAGAATGAACCGATATTAGATATAATGATAAATCCTGCCATCTATAAGAATAAATCCTTAAATATGACCAACGTCCGTAACATCTCACAAACACCAAGCGTGACTAAACGAAAAAAAAACTGATGAGCTGTTTAAAGCGCAAATCAAATCCATCTAATACCCACCCAAATTAATTGTAATTGCCTACTTAACATGAAAATTAATTGCAATTAAAAATAACGCCTACAAATCATTTAGTATCAAAGTGAAAATCGATTAGTTCGGATCTTATATGCGACGGTCAAAAACACCACATAACGGAAAAAAAACAATTAAAATAGCTATGCTTTGCACAAACCGAACCTCCGCTTGGGCGGGTGATAAATTGGCGCGGATTTATTCGGACTCGCTTCGTCCTTTCGGCCGTTTTAGGCGTCTTACTGGTTCTTACCTATATCATATTTTTCCGAAAACATTCTCGGTATATTTAGTCATTTTAAGAGCTGTGTTACGTGCAAATATACATCCGTAATGTTTGCATTGCCATGTGCGTCGAAAGCGGGGGGACTTCGTTCCACCCCCCTTTCCAAGCGGAGGCGTCCCCCACACATTTTCGGATTATAACATTACGCCTATGGGCGTTGCATGGTAAGAAGCGACTTCAAAATTCCGCCGTCCCCCCCCCATCCTTCGGAAGGTGGTGACGCCCTTGTGCATTGCATTGTTATAGGTACTAGGTATGTACCTACTACATACATACCTACATATGATCAACATTGGGTAAGATAACTTTAGGTATATGAGTGAAATCCGGACTAGATGGGCATGTGTCGCGTGAACGCCGCTCTGGACTTATGCATTATATAGTTTTTATTTTATCTGCATTAACGATAAGATCATTATCCTGCATACAATATAGTGAACTCATTCACCGTTCAACGGATGCATGGGAACAAATGTTACAGTAGGTATCAACCTTGAACCTACTACGAATTAAAACCTCTTGAGGAGTTGTGTCTCTGCCTGTTGGCTGCCGACCTCAGCTATGTCCACCGTCTCCGTCCCACCCACACTGGCCGAGCTGAAGCGAGGTGTGCGGTGCCTACTGACCTTGAGGAGTTGTGTCTCTGCCTGTTGGCTGCCGACCTCAGCTATGTCCACCGTCTCCGTCCTGTGTCTCTGCCTGTTGGCTGCTAACCTCTGCTATGTCCACCGTCTCCGTCCCCGCCACACTGGCCGGGCTGAACTGCGGAGCTGTGCGGTGGCGGCCGGCCGGCAGACTGCAGTGCTGCTGTACCTGCAGATCCGCGCCGCAGCCTCCGGTCGGCCGGCAGAGGAGACGCGGCCGGGTGAGTGACCCTCTCCGCAGATCGTCACGGCGCCCGGCGGCGACGGCAGGCGGGTGGGACTGCATGCACAGCAGAGGCCGCGGACCGCGCCGAATCATGGGTGCAGAGCGGGCTGCGGGGAGTGACCGGCGCGTCGCGACGTCAGGCCGGAGATGATTCCACCGACACTCGCTGTCGACACTCGACCGTGTGATGCTAATGCTAGTTTATGTGTGCAAGTATGGGCAAACTGCGCCCTCTTGTCGCGATAGCTGCGGTGGTCGAGAGCCGCGGCAAACTGCAATATATATGTATACTTACTATACGAATATGCTATATACTATATACTATATTATATATATATAATATATATTATATATATATGGTGTAACTTCGGAAGCAGATTATTAGCTATCATTGCTTCATTGAAACATGGCCTTTGCGTTGACTAGTTTTTCTACTTCGTGACGTCATCTACCGTTGTGGCTAACGTTGCGCTCTTATACCCTGCAGGGAGATACGTTCAGCAACACAAACTACATCACTGACAAGACGCATAATGATGCACCTACAACACGGCGACCCCTTACCCATACACGACGGACCACAATTGAAAATCTGGACCTCGAGGCAGCTTACGACCCAGAACACAAAGATACTGGCAAAATCACGGGAGAAACGGCGCCTGATAGCGCTGGAGGCTATTTTTATACGAGAAATGGACCCTTCCATCAACAAGCAAGTAAGCGCACGAGGGACCCTCCAATTACTTGGAGGATCACCACCCGGCCGGCGATTCGGACAGTAGGCCCACCGTGATTCTATCAGCAGGCCTACTGCCCTTGAGTGTACTTGTCTGAACTGTTGTTTGAATGGTTGTATTGTCGGGTATTTTTGGTTATTACCTATGTTTATTATTAGTTTTTAGTTATTTTGGTGAAC
>VOPJ01016028.1:0-14550 GCA_014673585.1 Semibalanus balanoides | reverse complement strand
ACAAACAATTATCTTCGGACAGTTTCGGACGGACAGCTGACCATGGTCTTGGACATCGGTTGGACATTGGTCAAATATTTTCTGAAACTGGCACCACTAGAAGATACATAATAGACCGACTGTAAATACCAATACCAGGAAGAAACTTTTGAAATTCGACTATTGAAGTAACGCAATACGTCGGATAGTTATGGGGACTGCCCCCCCTCTTGTGATGACCTCCCCCAACCGATGCACCTGTCTCGAAAAATGCTGGCTACACCCCTGATAGGGGTTAAACTAAAGTTGACCTCTCATTTGACCGGGAAATAAATAAGGTTCAATTTCCTTTGGCAACGAATTCAGAAAAAAGGTTAGTCAACTTTCTTGGGGGGGGGACGTCCCCCTTAGATTTTTTTAAACTGGGGGACGTGACCCCCCCCCGTCCCCCCCGTCTCCGACGCCCATGGCGGTGACACGACAACTGAAATGAACTGAGAAAAGCTTGCTGGTTCAGTCCTCTAATCATAATGCTGCGAAGGTACTGGCTTTCAATAAGTACCCATCTCAAGTTCCTAGTTATCATGGTCCATCACTATACTATAAGTCCTTTTGGCGCGGCTAGACCGGTATCATCAGGCCGTATAAGAGGGTTAGAAATCATCCGGTGAATTTTGGCACCCCCAATCGCACAACATCAAGCTTGACGCACTGGGTACTGGCGGCCCGTCTCAAGCTTTGCCCGCCGCGAGCCGCATGGGCGGTGCTAACCAGGCACGTAAGCCAGGGCGGAGGGGGGGGGGGGGGGGAGCAGGGCCTATTTCAAAGGGAAACCATGGGGGGGAAAGATGAGATTCCAAACATAGCAGCATACTAAAGGCAATAAAAGACGTAAGCATGACTCTGATCAAAAATTGCAGTTAACCGTGTTGGAATCGAGCCAGACCCTTAAGCGTCTGGAAGGGGACAAAATATTCTCCTCTTCTAATAAAAAACAATATCATAAGCCCACGTTTATACTTTAAAAATGACACGAAATACAATGATGCATATTGCTCAACTTATCCCATTAATGTGGGCTTGTGGCAATTTATCCAACTCGTGGGGCTGGTTGTGCAGTTTGTGCATGCAGAGCATGTAGAGACCGAAGGAATTCAATGTCCGTGAAGTTAGCCAACGCAACACAAAACATAAATTTGCAACGTCAATATTGTTTGTCCAAAATACGCATGTAGGTCAAGTCGCTACGAAGGAATTAAGAATCTGATGTTATTTTCAATGTCAAGGTCAAGGTCAAGGTCAAATGAGCGAATCCTCAATTTTTCCCCGACCCCCCTTAATTACCCTTTTTGTGGACAAACGATGCGTCGCATGAACTTTTCAATAGCACCAATCGAAAGAGCGCGTCAAAATGAAGATGGGAATGATCCCGAAATTTCGATTAAGGTCACCTAAGGTCACCAATCGACGTTTAACTACCGAAAACCTTCAAAATCGACATTATGTACCTTTTTGTGGACAAACGATGCGTCTAAAAAAAGGCAATGTCACCAATCGAAAGAGCGCGTCAAAATGAAGATGGGATCTTTCCTGAAATTTCTATTTAGGTCACCTAAGGTCACCAATCGACGTTTAACTACCGCAAAGCCACCAAATCGACCTTATGTATCTTTTTGTGGACAAACGATGCGTTGCACGAATTTTTAAAGGGCACCAATCGAAAGAGCGCGTCAAATCAAGATGGAGTTTTTCCCGAAATTTCGATTAAGGTCACCTAAGGTCACCAATCGACGTTTTAACCCGCGCGGCGTAGGGGTCCCTCCAGCCGAACGTGCGCGTAGGGGTGGGTAAATTTATTTTAAAACCCCTGTCCCTTCCTTCTCCTTCTTTTAATCTTCCGAACCAATACCGCAGCGAGACAGCGCAAGGCGGCGATCGAAGCTCTCAAATGAAAGCGAATCAAATGCAATATCCGAAAATTTTTCAAATTAGCGTAAAATGTCAGGGTCACGGTCAGGTCATATGGAAAATTCCAGTTAATTGAGTTAAATGCCTCATACTTTCAAATTATAATCCATTTGATTAAGACTATTCAATGCACATAAAGCTCTCAATAGGTGTATATACATCTCTGCATTAAGTAAAAGTTGAATTTGGCATGCAAAAGGTTCAAAGGTCAGGTCAGGTCCACAAAAGGTCACTGTCCCACGAAGAGGTCAAAGAAAGTCTAGTGACACATGTTTTGGGGTATTTTGCACGTACAAATTGATAGCAACAGCATTTTTACAACCTGACCCCATTAAAGGTCAAAAATCAGGTCATCTAAGGTCAAAACTGGTAAACTGACTAATATGAATAAACAATGCATGTTTCTAGGTCAGTTTTGTCTCATAAACACAAAAATGGCATTTAGATTTCTGTAACAGGTCAAAAATCCAAAAAACGTTATTTTGAAAAATGACGTCTTTACCTACTTATGCTTGGAGAGCATAAGTAGTTAAAGTCACTGGAGAGCAAAGTCACTGAAAAATAAAGATTATTACTTTGAAATTTAGGTTTGGGTATTCTAATTACACTTGGTTTCTCTTATATATATATTCCGGTTTGTTCGTAACACCTTTGAACAAATTATTTTTTCTTTTTTTTTTTGGGGGAATTTCTGATTTTTTGTTTCATTTTTGGGGGTCAAAAAAAAACACAAAATTTTGGAAATCCGAGAATTGCCATTTAGGTAAGAGAATTTAAATTTCCCTTTCTCAATCCAGTTTTGCGTTTGCAATTTGCATTAAAAGCTATGTTTTCTACGATGCATCAAACAGTTATCGTTATTCAACCCAAAATAGCATGACATGACGTCATCAAAACGTCATTATCTCCCAAAGTTCTGCATTTTTTTCGATGATTTTTTTAGGAAGACGTCAAATTGATGCTGGATAAGGTACTAAAACTTTGACGTCGTTTACTGTTACAGTGTTCAAGTTATTGCGGAAATCCGGGAGGGAGGGGGTAATATTTACCCCCCCCTACGCCGCGCGGGTTAACTACCGAAAACCCTCAAAATCGACCTTATGTACCTTTTTGTGGACAAACGATATGTTGCACGAATTTTTAAAGGGCACCAATCGAAAGAGCGCGTCAAAATGAAGATGAGGTTTTCCCCCGAAATTTTCGATTAAGGTCACTTAAGGTCACCAATTGACTTTTAACGCAGATTCGATTGGTAAAAAGGGTAAAGGTGAACAATGAGAAGTTAAAATAATTATCCCTTCAACACATCAAGGAGCGTAAAGGGCGATTCCATACAACGCGCCTTCTTTCGATGGTGCCCCATGAAAAAAATTCGTGCAACGCACGTTTGTCCCACAAAAGGTATACAAAGGTCAATTTTAACGGTTTTTGGTAGTTAAACGTCGATTGGTGACCTTAGGTGACCTAAATCGAAATTTCTGGAACATAAAACATCTTTATTTGGACGCGCTCTTTCAATTGGTGCCCTTGGAGAATTCGTGCAACGCATCGTTTGTCCACAAAAAGGTACATAAGGTCGATTTTGAGGGTTTTCGGTAATTAAACGTCGATTGGTGACCTTATATGACCTTTAATCGAAATTTCGGGAAAAACCCCCATCTCATTTTGACGCGCTCCTTTCGAATTGGTTGCCTTGAAAAGCTCGTGCAACGCATGGTTTGTCCACAAAAAGGTACATAAGCGTCGATTTTGAGGTTTTCTCGGAAGTTAAACGTCGATTGGTAACCTTAGTGAACCTTTTATCAAAATTTCGGGAAACCCCCATCCTTGATTTTGACGCAACACTTTCGATTGTGTCCTTGGAAGAAAATAAAAAAAAAACCCGGGTTTGGGCAATAACGCACTGTTTGTCCACTATAAAAGGTACATAAGGTCGCATTTTGAGGGTTTCTGTAGTTAAAACGTCGATTGTGACCCTTTAGAATGACCTCAATCGATATTTCAGGGAAAAAAACATCTTCATTTTGACGCGCTTCTTTCGATTGGTGTCTTTAAAATTCGTGCAACGCATCGTTTGTCCACAAAAAGATACAACAAGGTCGAATTTTGGTGGCTTTGCGGTACGTTTAAACGTCGATTGTTGAACCCTTAGGTGACCTACATAGAAATTCAGGAAAGATCCCCATTCCTTCATTTTGACGCGCTTTTTCGATTGGATGCCATGCATTTTTTTAGACGCATCGTTTGTCCACAAAAAGGTACATCAAGGTCGATTTTGAAGGTTCGGTAAAGTTAAACGTCATTGGTGACCTTAGGTGACCTTAATCGAAATTTCCGGGTAAACCTCATCTTCATTTTGACGCGCTTCTTTCGATTGGGAGCCCTCGAAAAACCGTGCAACATAACTGGTTTGTCCATAAAAAGTGTACATAAGGTCCCTACTTTTACATAACTTTTACATCGTTGACCTTGACCTTTGACCTTGGCATTTTCCAATAACATCAAGATTCACAATCCCTCGTATGCGACTTGAACCTACATGCAATTTTGGCTAAAAAAATAATGATGTTGGCAAATTTATGTTGTGTTGGCTAACTTCACGGACAATTGAACGTCAGGCTGAGTGACTTGTCGGCTGGACGTCGGCCAGGCCCCAATGGCAATAATGGTAATCCAATGACGTCATCGGTAATAACTGTCCGCTGTGGCAAGTCCGGCAAAGTAGGAAATACCGTGATGATGCCATCCCCCTGGGCTTCATATCCGGCGCTGGAGGGGCACGCGTTTTCCGTCTCACGTGGGCTGGGTTTGTTGTATTATGGTGAATATTTGACTTAATTTCAAAAATGGGTGACGAAGAGGTAAACGAAAGCCTCAAGGAGGCTCTTTTGGATGCTATGAGTGGTACACTGTCACCAATGGCCGATGTGAGAAAAGGGGCGGAAGAAAGACTGAAAGCTCTGGAGGTTACTGACGGTAAGATCCCGTGTTTTCCCGCATGTTAGCACTCTTTAATATTTCAACCAGCTTTTTATCGATGAACCAAACACATAGCAACAAACTTTAACATATTTCTCTCAAATTTATTTTTAGATGTGAGGATCTAGACATGTCAGTGTTGTGTCATTATCATTAAGGCTGGTCATGTTGATGTGGGTGCCACAATGGAAACCACCATGATAAGAGGACATCAATGCAAGCTGAGGAAGCTCCAGGCTACCTCTCGAGTTCAAAGGAATGCCCTAGCAGTGGGATCTGTCAATGATTGGAACTTGCTTCCCGCCCACATTGTCCTGTCCTCAATCAACCAGTTTAAATCCAGACTTGATGAGCACTGGAGTGACCTCACCTTCGTCACCCCAGACTAAGACCACACTAGTCATAAGTCCTAGAGCTCAGTGAGATTGGACCCCGCAGGCCCAGTGGCCTTCCCAAATCCTGAAAGTAATAAGGTAATGTAAGGTAGGGTGGCTGGGATACAAACATTGGGATATGTACCTACTACCTTTCTGCTGTGGATAAATATGCATCATCTCAACGCTGAAACATAAGTATATTTATTTCCATCAGTTTTTAATAACTGCAATGGATAGTAAAATGTCAATTAATGCGGTTTCACTTTTGAGTTGCTTTGACATCAGTCAGCCAGTCTGCAAAACGTAGCAGGTTTTGATAAGATCTTGTCAGGGCAGGGTTGGCACAAACACATCAAAATTAGGGCAGTTTTTTTAAATTTTGGTCAGTTTTGAAATTGGGTCAGAAATTGCTGCCTGGGACAGTGGTAAGATTATTCTGGGCAGGTCTGAGGTCAAACGTCGGGGTATACAGGTATACTACTGCTCAGGAAGAACAACACATTGAACAGTAGGAGACCTGCAGAATTAGAGAAATGTGCCATTTTTGTATCAATTGCAAAAAATGTATTTTTGTTGGAACTGACATATTTTGAGATTATCCCTTCCCTTTAAGTGTTTTGTAGGTCAATATTTTGGTTTAAGTATCCTATGTTTTCACAAAATGTTGTGAATTACTGACTATGAAGAATAGGTATGTATTTGTTTTCATTTTATATCATTCATCGTTCTGAATAAAAATTGTCCCTGATTATATTTAAATTTTAAAAACTGTTTGCATTTGATGGTGAAAAATTGTTCCAGAGAAAAATGGCGGGAAGAACTATGTGTTGTGGTCTGGTCATGCTTTTCAAGGCTGTATACCTTGTTTTGCCATGTGTGTTTTTGGTATGTGTTTTGGTGGTTTTTGCTGGTTTACTCAAGATAAAATGTAAGGGCAGAATTTGGTCTGCCCCAAATATCTCAGTGACATCCCTGCCATGTTTTGCAGACTGGTCAGTCAGGGAAACTGTGGTCAAATTGTCTCTTTTTAGAAAATTCCCATTTTTGGAATTACTTGGGGAATGGGGATGCTATTTCATTAAATGGGAACAAACTTTGCAGAAATGGAAATGCTGATGATGAAAGCTTTCCTATTTATGGGAAATATTGGAATTCCTAGCTTTGTAGATATTTTGGCATAAAATGTGTCGAAAACTGTGAGATCTACCTAGCAGATTTAGATTCTGGCCTACATAGTGATGTGAATATTCTTCTCCTTGATACAAATTTTCACCCTTGAAGTCTCACTTTTTTGTTTTACATTAATTGGGTTACCATGCTCAATGATGGATATAATTCGGGGTGATATATTTATATGGTTAAGTAATATATATTACAACTGAACTTTTCATAATATTTCAGTATTGTAAGTTCAATGTTTGACCAGCTTTTCTTATATATTTGTATTGCTGTGGTAGTAATGACAGTATTTCAAAAAGATGGCAGGAGTTTCATCACTGATTTTACTATATAAAACAATGTGACTGACATACCTGTACAATTATGCTATTTTTATTAATGTATCTAATAGTTGTTACATCATTTGTGTTTTCTCCATATGTAGAGTTTTATTCCGCAATTATTTGAATTTCCATATTTGGAAAATGCATAACCATTTATGTAAAATATTTTAGAGAATGGAAAGTTGCAAAAATTAATAATTTGACCATAGCTTCTCTGACTGATATGGACTAGGAAAGTTTGTTATAAATACAAGTATTCACGATGCCCTTTCGTTTTCCCCTATTACGAATTGCCCTCCTTATCGTATTCCCCTCCCGATTGCAATGCCGTCCCGTTCGCAATTCCCTCCCGTTCATATTACCCTATTACTAATTGCACTACGGACGAGTTTCCCTCTTCACAATCTCCTCCCATTCATATTGCCCTATTACGAATCGTCCTATGGTTAACTAACGTGGTATCGCGCTGGCGACTTTTGGACAAGCTCGCGCTGTACGGGGTGGAGAGAGACGGAGTGGTTCACGAACTACCTCGGCGGCCACACGCAGCAGGTGCAGCTGGCCAGCAGTGGTGGCGGTGAATACCTGCGATCCAGTGTACAATCGAACACAATGGGCGTGTTCCAGAGTGGATCCATCAGCTGTATTTTGTACTTAGTGTTTTCGAATGAGAAATACATTTGCCAGAAAATGTCCATGTTGTCCAGTTCGCGGATGACACACGGCTACTTGTTAAAGGTAAAAAGGCGACATGTCACAGATAATCAATTGCATCGAATGTGCTGTCGAGTGCCCTTACAAATAGTTTTGTACCAACAATATGAAATTAAAGGCAGCGAAAACGCAGGTGCTTGTACTTGACGCCCCTGCTTTGATGTGAGGCCTGCCACCTGTCGCACTAAATGTCATGGGCACCGTCATTCCCGATTCCAGAGTTGTCACAAACTTGGGCGTCACCGTGGATAGTAATGTTAATTTCAAGGCTCACACTGATCACATTACAGCTAAATGTATTGGCATCCTCATCGGACTGTTGCATGCCAAGCATGTCATACCGAAAACCTCCCTGCCAACCATTGTACAAGCACTAGTAAACTCAGTCATCAGGTATTGCATATCATTATACGGTACATGCAGCGACACACAATTTTACAGAGTGCAAAAACTCCTCAATTTCGGTGCCCGTGTCATCAGAGGCCGTCGCAAATATAATATTCACGACGTGCTCAGTGATTAGTAGTGGCTCGATGCTACGAGTCTTGTCAGGCATCACCGGCTGTGTATGGTACACACAACCACCACCACGGGCAGACCGGAGGACATTGTCAGCACTATCGGCAACACTACACAGCACCGGTACCAGACGCGTGCATTTGGCGACCGTGTGTTACCGAGAATACGCACGGAGACAAGCCGCCGGCGTTTATGTCATGGTGCTGTGCGCGACTACGACCGTCTCCCGTTCGACATCAACACACGAAACTTAAGGTTTTAACTATGGAGATATCTCCTCAGAGACAGTATGGTGATGCATAGGCCGTGTTCTGCGTCGATCGTCGATTGTTGAGTGCTGCTGGTAAACCTCGCCTGATTCTTACCTCCCTGACGTCTGACAACGAAAACCTAATCTTTTATGGATTTGTCAGAATACATAATCTGAATCTGAAAATAATTATCTCCCGTTCACATGCCATTCGGTTCATATTACTTCTATTACGAACGCCCTATGACGGAATTGCCCTCCGTCACAACAGTTCCCAGACTCCATTTTGGCTGGGTGTCAGGTGGCGAAATTTGATCCAAAAGACCATTGCGAGAGTGGAAATTATGTAGAAAATGCGTTACGATACTGATCTTACTGTTTTGATTATGAAAGCAATGGTTTTCATTTTTGAAATCATATATTTTAAGTCAATATTTATTTTATATCAGAATCAATATCACAATTCATTAATTTGAGAGTGGAAAAATGCATTCTAAAATGGTGAATGAGAGTGGAAAATTATTCACAGTTGGGTGTCATCTCCCACCCAAATCGACACATTTTGGGACACTGGTTCACAATGCCCTTCCTATTGTATTCCCATCCTGTTGCACTATGATTGAAAGTGTGGAGAGAACCAGTGGCGTCGCCACACAATTTTTAGCGAGGGGGTTAGCCGGCAGCCAGGGGTTTGGGGGAGGGGCAGCCCCATAGGGCTAATGTTCAAACCAAGACGTGCAGTGTGTGCTGTGCTGACGGCTGTCTGTGTTACAGAGTACGGCCGTCACCTGCGGAGCTGACTTGTGGACATCCGTGTGTGCTTAGACCTGTCTGTGTTGTTGACAGAGTACGGCCGTCACCGACGGAGGCTGACTGTGACGTGCAGTGTTGCTGTACTGACGGCTTCTTTCTACAGAGTACGGCCGTACCTGACAACTGACTGTGCGTCAGTGTGTGCTGTACCTGACGCTGTCTGTGTTAAGAGTTACGCCGTTCACCTGGACGAGTGACTTGGACGTGCATGTTGCTGTACTGACGGCTGTCTGTGTTACAGAGTACGCCTTCACCTACAGAGCTGACTGTGACGTGCGTGTTTGCCTGTTACTAGACGTCGTCTGTGTTACAGAGTACGGCCGTCACCTGACGGAGCTGACTGTGGACGTGCAGTGTGTGCTGCCGATGCGCCAGCTGGCGTCGGTGATGCTGCGACAGTATGTGGACACGCACTGGACGCCGGTCAGTGACAAGTTCCAGTCGCCAGAGCCCAGCGAGGCGACAAAGGCGTTCATCAGACAGGTGGGTAGAACATACTCGACTCCCTCGTAGTCTTCCCAAACGATTGTTGCCTGCCATCTTGCCATGCCCTTTTTTGGTCAGCTGACACGCCTTCGTCAGTTCTGCTCGCAGAGAAAGGGAATCAACGAATTGGCATTAAGCCTTATCTCCACGTGATTAGAGCAATCTCCGAATATCTCCCAGTCTGGAGAGGGGGGGGGGGGGTGCAGCATTATATCTCAGATTCTTACGAGCTACTGCTCCTGTGGTTGTGGCCCTGTGGGTGATGGCTGTGCAATACTCATTGCCCTGGATGGGCCTAAGCAGCCTCAGCAAGCCTAGCCAAACCAGGCAGATCATATATAAAAATGCCCCAATGTTGCAACAATCTCCGAATCAAAGGTTTCCTATTATACTTACAATTTCCACCGCGGCATAGAAAGTGACTTTGCCAATGACGGAATTCCGATGGTCACCTGGCTAATCTGAGCTGACTGCCAGTATATGCTGACTGTGCTGACCGTCCCGTCCTGTCCCGTCACCAGGTGCTGCCGCTCGGTCTGAAGGAATCCATCAGCAAGGTGCGCGCCTCAGTGGCGTACGCTCTCTCGTCGATCGCGCACTGGGACTGGCCGGAGCAGTGGCCTGAGCTGTTCGACATCCTGATGGCCTGCCTGAAGAGCGGTGACGAGCACGCCGTGCACGGCGCCATGCGTGTGCTGACCGAGTTCTCCCGGGACCTGACGGACGCGCACGTCTCACAGGTGGCGCCCGTCCTGCTCACCGAGTGCTACAGAATCTTCGTCGAGTCAGACGTGCGTACCAAGGCGGCGGGGGGGGGGATGGACTTGTGGGAATCATTGGACGGTGTGGGTGTCGTAGGGAATGCATGCGGGAACGAAATGTGATGTGTTGGTGACTGCTATGTTGCAGTGAGATAGTTTTGCTGAACCTTAGTTCTAAAGGGTTGTTGAAATATGAATTGCACGTTCAATTTTGTTTTTGATGGCTTGTAGCGGTGCTGTGTCTCGTGTGTCTGCCGCTATGGTGTAGTGCACTGACTGTGCCGTTCTGCCCCTCAGCGCTACTCGATCCGAACCCGGAGCCGGTCGGTGGAGATTTTCCACACGGTTGCCTCGCTGATCGCCACTGTGGCCGAGTTCGACAGGAACCTGGCCAAAAGTCTGCTGGTGCCCGTGCTGCCCAAGTTCACAGAGGCGCTCGTCAAGAGCCTCAGCGTGCCTTACGGCCCCACCACCGACTCCGGTCTCAAGATGGAGGTCCTCAAAGGTGAGGTGGCAAGGAGGTGTGCCAGTCAGAGCTGAGGCTCGGCGTGCAGTCATACGGCCAGCGGCTGTAGGCAACGCACTTAATCCTTCAATTTTGTTTCAAGCATGTGTTAAGTATTTTTTCCAATATACTTCACACCTTTGTCGTAATCAAGAAACTTAAAACGAGGGAACTTCAGATACAATAAATACAATTACAATGCAATGAGAGCGTCAATTGTGCAGTAGCCGGTGGGCGCTGTGGTCCGCAACTTTGATATCGACTATTAAGGTTTCTCGTTAACTTTGTAGACAAATTTACATTCGAATCGGCCCAACACGGCCGTACGGACGCTTTTCGAAAGGTAATACAATTGGGATTGTCAAACCGGGCGCCCTTAAGCCCCAATCATCATCATACACTGATTGCAGTCGTGTTTCTTCTATTTGGTAGCTCTATCAATTAAATATCACTGGGGGCATGTTGCATTATATTATGATTAACGCGATACACACGCGACGAAAGCGATGCAGTGTCCCAAAACTCATACTGTGCCCCGATAGAGAGAACTGATATTAATGATATAAAAACAGCCTTGATACCAATTGGACCAAGAGCATTATCGAAACCGCATATCGAATGCCAGTGCTTACATGATGGTTTAACACATAGGTACCAATTTGACCCTTTAATACTACGCTATCGTCAGCGACGTACAGCGTAGTTATGCCCCGTGCAAACCATTGAGGCCCGGTCACACTGACCCGTACTTACCTGTAATGATGCGCATTCGAGACCACTACTCGAGCCAACCTAAACCATCGGCAAACGCATATTTTTCTCTGACATGTCACCCACCACCGTTGTTCAGCCATCACGTGCTAGTGCCCGACTAACACGCCCAAAGCCACGCACCACGCGAACTACAGCCGAGATGCGTGAAGTACATGGACGTCCGCAGGCGCCTTGCTACAACAAACTACCAAGCCTTACAAGGCGACAACTGAGTCAGGATCACATCACAGAACCGGAGCTATGCAGCACCTGGACCACGCAGAAAACCAACTCGACCGACATCTTGACCTCCGGTACTCTCCTTATGTTTTGGGCGTTCGACCATCGATCCACGTCACTTACACCCATGTAGCCGGGGGAGCAGCCCGCTTAACGCCAGTAGAGTATACGAGCACTCTGAGGATCATCCGCTGTTTTAGCCCAGTGCCTGATACGGGAACACTGAAATGGCACGGTTGTCAATGATGGTCAGTCTAGTCAAAATAGCGCGCTCGCTGATGACGCATGCGCCAGCGCTGAACCGTGATCCTCTGGACCTCGCGGTCTGGTTTCTGGCCGAAATACGCTACTCGCAACTACATCCAGACTGATGCTCGTCACACGCAATGCACCCGACATATGATCGTTTTCGTACGATCCCTCCCATTTTGCTCGTTCTGCGTTCGTATCAATCGGCTATCGTTAGACGAGAACCTTGCAAATGTATATCTTCGCGTAAGCCACCATGCTGTCGTTTGTAAGCCAACTGCGTTAACCCTCATGTTCGACTTGCCGTGACGGCTAGGTGGAAGACTCACCAAAGTCCGCAATGCTGTGAAGCAGGACTGCGACCATCGTGACCTCGATCTACTACATCACGTGTACGGACAAGATCCCGAGAGCCAACAGGATCCGACGCAGCCATGCCTGGAGAATTAGACTAATCGTTATCAACACTCGGCACATCTAACGAGCTCGCTAGCACCTTAATCACCCGCCTGATCTGGTGCTATTCTTTCTGCCACGTCTTTACCTTACTCGCCGTTATGTGTGCTTCCTCTGTTAGCTCAGTCTCTATTTTCATTACTAACCATGACTAATACATCTCCTTGAGATATCGACACCCAGACTATTCAAGTTAATAATGAATGTCGACTCATACGTGGTAAATGCGCTGGATATTGGCTACTAGTGCCTGTATCCACGAGATCAACCAGCTCGTCACACAAATAGCAGATCAGTTTTCGGAGGACCAGATAGTGACGACCTTCACTGCCCCTCCTCGCGCGGTGATCGCAACTGACGCTTAAACTCGCATGGTGACGATCAGCCCTCGACTGTGAGACTAAGCATGTTCACTTTACGGTAGTCTGTCGAACGCGTGAGCCCACAACTTAGACCCGGGGCTGCGCGGCCCGACACGCCGGACCGCCCACCCCCCGGAGCGCTGGCGCGCAATCGGGTCGCGTCTAGGACTCGCAGTACTCACTCCCTCTCCTGCATTTGGCTATAGCTTTTAATTATTAACTTGATTGAAGCTCCGTCTTGATACTCGAGCCCATTGCTTAGTCTGTAATTAGATTATGTCCCTGTGTATGACGTCCAGTGTCTATACGACAACTCACTTTACCAAGCGTCGTCCCGATCACGCCTGAAAAACGTACGTCTTGGTGGTCAGGAGTTATTCGACATCGACAGTGGGCCTATACTTCTACGCCCTATGACGTCCCTAGATCTCCAGTCAACAATCATATTGATCGGGAAGAAAAGACAGTTTGAGGACGAGTCGATCCGGGCCGTGTGTACTGCCATCTCGCGGCACATGCAGGAAGCTGCTGTGGCGCGACAGCAGGGCCACCCGTACTGGTGGAAGATCCACGAGTCCTGCATGCAGGCCATCATTGTCTGCAGTGCACAGGTGAGATAACTAGGTCAGCCGGGCCAGACTGTCGGTCACTATCGGCATATGGCTTGCTTCAGGTAACATGTACACTATAAGTTCCATACACTATCGATCGTCGAGCAACCTTATATAAGTGCTCGCGTCGGCCATCGTTGCCATTTGTTTTGTGCGTCAGACGAAACTGCTGCATCATCAGTGCAGGATTTCGAGAGCAAAATGTGATAAGGATTTTGGATAGTAGGTACTCAGTTCATGTGTTGTGGACAACTGAAATGTCGTCATCATCTCAGTGGTGATCAGCTGATGCTATCCTCCGTTCTCTATTTTGGCGGCGCCGCACAGCAGCTGAGTGCCGAACTCTGACTCCATGTTGCAGTTGCTGTGCCAGCTGTCCGAGAGCAAGGTGCAATTCGATCTGATGGGCTTCCTGGAGAACGTCGTGGTAGCCGATCTGAGCTTGGAAGGTAAGCTGCTGACTGGCCGGCGTATGAGACCGTACTGTGCAGCTGACCCATCACCTGACACCAGCTGTAGTGTGTATCTCAGGACGTGACACGAATCGGATGCATTGGTCGAACGGCTTCTTCGTTATTACGTGAAGTGGACGCCAAATGACCGTCGGAGTGTAGGTGACGTCTGTTTCTGCGGCAGGCGCCTCACCGTTCCTGCCCGGTCAGTCTTTGATAACGTCTGTTTCTGTGGCAGGCGCCTCACCGTTCCTGCTCGGCCAGTGTCTGGTGACGGCCAGTCGGTTCGGCGGAGCGATGAACGCGTCACAGACCCAGTCGTTCCTGCAAGCCACCGTCACTGGCCTGCTCAGTACGCAGCCGCCCGTGGTGCGAACCTCCGCCCTCAGGTCAGTAGGTCAGCCGTCACCTCCGCCCTCAGGTCAGTAGGTCGGCCGTCAGGTCAACACCTCCGTCCTCAGGTCAGTAGGTCAGCCGTCAGGTCAACACCTCCGCCCTCAGGTCAGTAGGTCAGCACCTCCGCCCTCAGGTCAGTAGGTCAGGTCAGCCGTCAGGGCAACACTTACCTCCGCCC
>VOPJ01016026.1:0-14551 GCA_014673585.1 Semibalanus balanoides | reverse complement strand
CTCAGTCTGAGCGGCAGCTCAGAGCACTGTAGACGAAGCGGCAGTGGCGGCCGGGATCGACCGGCCGGGCCACTGGTGAGTCATCAAACCGCAGCCGCGGCCAGGTCATCGATAAAACATCAGCAGCGCCGGCAGCCTTTATTGCGCCCCGCCCCCCACCGCACCACCACCACCACACAGGCTGCCCCCGATCCTCCTAGCTAGTCCACTCACTTAGCTCCATCCTAGCTTTCCAACGTAGCAGTTACCCCGCCATCCACACACCTATAGGCCTCAACCCCCGCCCCGTACCTAGTCCTCCAATCCCCAGTGCCCTGCCCAGTTCGCCCCTCAGCAGCGCCCCAGTGCCCCCCACCCCCACGATACGGGGGATATCGGCAGCCAGTTGCCCGCTGCAGCAGCTGTCACGTGGATCGTGTCATACGAGTGTCACACAGAACATAACCGGTCAGCTGCAGACATGTGCTCGGATCCTAAAAACGGATCCCGGGATCTGATCTCTGGGATCTGAATCTCGGATCCACTGGGATCATAGATCCACCTTCACAATTGATCGATGGGTCCATTGGGATCATAGATCCGTCTTCAACATTGGTCGTCGGATCTGCCGGGATCCGAGATCTCAGGTACCATTTTGTACTGGGATCCACTGGGATCCCAGTCCCGCCATTATACAGGTCATGTTTTTCCAGAACCCATATTTTAAGTAATTGTCAGTACTTTTCAGTTCGTTGTAAATGTAACTATAGTTCACTCATGCTATAGCATGGGCGAATGCCTTTAGTTATATTTTGTCAATCAACAAATACCTACTATAATTATGGCATATCTTATAAGTCGGATCCGAGATCCGTTAGGATCAGATCCATTTTCATTGTTTGTTATGGAATCCAAGATCCGTTACCAAGTTGAATTAAGGGATCCACTGAGATCCAAGAACCACTGTTGTATTTTGTCGTGGGATCCAGTGAGATCATAGATCCAACATTGCGTTTTGTCGAAAGATCCTCTGGGATCATGATCCTTCTTTCAGATCCATGCATATGTCTGGTCAGCTGACTAAACAGTTAGTCATCACACGACAGCCGCTGGTCACCCAAGGGCCACCAGAGTCACCAAAGCAAAAGGGAGCCAGCGTTCACCAGTCACCCGAGTTGCCAGAAAGCCAGCGTTCATAAGTCAACAGAGTGTCAACAGGAGAGACAGCGATAACTAGAGCGGCTTCAGTCACCAGAGAATCACCAAAGGATCACCAGAGAATCACCAAAGAGTCACCAGAAAATCACCAAAGAGTCACCAAAGAGTCAAATGGAGCCAGCGTTCCCGACATCTGCCCTGGCTTCCGGTACGTAGTGCAGGACAGGAACCGACATATTACACGAAGAGTGGCCTGGTCTTGTTAACATAGCGTCTTACGAAGGTTAAGCTTTGAATTAGATCAGCTTTGTTAAGCTTGACATAATCTCCTTCAATCTGTAATAACCAACTTAAATAGAATAGAAGCTGAACTGAAGCTGGGGTAGAAACTGAAACTCTCCGTAATTCACGCAAATATCGCGATATATGTATGCATATGCTTAATAATACGATATGTCTATGCGTTATGTAAAGTCTAGCATCCGCAAACATGTTGAATAAGTAATATTTTTTGATACCGAAGAAAAAAATGTATACATGGCAATCGTCACACCGGTAGTTGGAGTTAATTAAGTATACGATAATGTGCCAAGAGTGTATAAAATAATGTCTCTACACATAGTGTAACGAGTTTGAGACATTCCCGTCAGCATGATAGAGAGAACAATGGGTTCGAATAAGCTATGAGGATGTCGCATGGATGCCAGTGTAGGCACATACGGCATACCTATTACCTATATCGCTTATATAGTATATACCCTCTTCGCCTGTAATCGTGCACACTGCACATGTTTAAAGTTATGCACATATTTCGCCAATTGGCAGAATACATATTAATATGTACAGTGTAGTGCAAATGTTCTGTCCACTTCATCGACACCACCTCTGTCTCTGTCTCCGTCTGTCGGTGCTGCACGCAGTGGAATCCAATGCAATTACTATAGCCCTCGCCCCCGGTATCAGGGCGAGGGCATAAATCGTTTCAAAAGATTTCAATGCGTACAACAACCACAGACAGCACTGATGGACAATGTTAAAATTGAATTAAACGGGTGCGCTAAAGCAATGTCTTTTCAGAATATTTTCAAAGCTAGCTTCCGGAAGACGAAAACAAACACCACCCCATATAAATGGAGGTTTTATTCGAATAGTGCACTAAAAGGACTGCTACTAGCCGTTTTCACGAAGGATTTATTCGCCGGGCGCATCGACATCATCGGGTGTTGTCGATGACGGATGAAGTGGACAGAACATTTGCACTACACTACTACATACATACCTACTGGCGCTTTCGAAGCCATTTTAAATATACAGTAGTCATAAATTGATATGCGCTTAGCACTCTGAAATCTTCGTAAATGGTAATAAGCTAGTTATTCACACAGACTGACAAGGAAGTGGTTGATGGGACCTTGCCTTCTTACGGCTGGTAGCTTTAAGCAGACTTAATAAACTAAGCTGATAAGCTGAGCTCTGGAGGTCAGCCGTCAGCATGATGCCGTGCAGAGTGAGTCATCATAACATGCACTGACAGAGCTACCTTCCAAAGCCAGACCGGCACGTAATGTTTGACCTTAGGGCCCGCGGCGGCACACGACAGGTGGCCAATAGGTCACTCCAATATGACGGCATGGCGTAACTATACTGGCTGTATCAACTATCATAGAGACGACACCATCATAACTATCATAGAGACGCGCCAGGCTGGTTCGTGCAGCCAGGGCGCTCCTCTGACACTCCTTGATATTGGCACTCATGAGTACTTGTAATGACAATACTGCAACCAATACCCTGCAGGTGAAGATCCTTCACTCGCGTTCTATACACGACCACAACCTTCCCAGTGGTCATTCTACGAGCATGATCGCCAAAGCAATCCAGTCAGTCTGCAGCTCGAACGACACGACGCTGCTCACGTTCTCTAATATTACGCCGGCTCGCGAGTGCTTACTGCTCGGCGAATCTCCAGCGACCAGACGAACGCAGCACGTCTCTGACTGTTGATGCCTGGCTGGACTGCTCCTTCCAGAGCAGCGGCTGTGAGCGGGCTAACTCCCAGTTACCGCATCATACGGGCCAGACAGCATTGCCCGGTACACACAGCCCTCCCGTTTGTCATCACCCTGATGTGTACCACGCACCAACCCATACTCTTCAACACCATGTCGCAGCTACTTCCATCAATCACGCGCATCTCACTACTCCTATCACCTCAACCCTGTGCTCAAATAGCTCTTTGTGCGCCGCGCGGGCCACATCATAATGATCCACTGCCTCGCGCATACCTCTTCCCACGTCTGCCTTATCTCTTCCCTGTGTCTAATTCTGCCGCATCGACGCATCATAATATCACAGAGTCTATTGATAACACAAACTTCACCGGCCATCAATAAAAGATTATCCTGACATGTCAATCCTCACTCACATCCGCGTCATCTGGCGTCTGTCAAATCACAACTCGAGCGCCTTATACAATCTGCAACACTGACGCAAACTGCACGCCGATACTTACGCGTGACTCACTTTTAATTCCTCTCGCCACATATCCTACTGCGTGTACGGTACGTTTCCACCCGCTACTTACACAGACAATCGGTCCGTCAAACAGCATCACTCTCCCTGCGTGACACCCGGCGAGTAACGCGCCTCGAGGATCTTGCTCTCCTGGCAGTACCTAGATCAGCGTCGTCGCAACGATGCCTGTGCTCAAGCTGTCGGCACTAATGCTCGATACACCTCTGCGGTCATGGCTCGAGCACGCCAATGACCTTTATGCTGCGTGCTCGCACCTCTGGAGCTTGTAATTACCGGCAGGAAGACAAACGCAGTTACCGCTTCGTCGATCTACACTGAGCCGCCTCGACCGCATCCTAGCACCGCAGCATTGTACGTACCTTAGGTCGCACAGCCTAGTGAGCTCGCCGACCTGACCGACACGTCCTATCGACGACGATTGTAGCGACGCTTCCACGCTGCCTCACAGCGTCCACCAGTATCGCGACCACTACATCAACAGAATGTTGCCTTAGTTCTCGCCAGACCACCCCGGTCGTCTCATCCTCACCACCTCCCGACATCGTCAGCCGCATTATCGACTTAGCTCTTCGAGATCTTGAATTCTCATGATCACACCACATAGCTGACCTCAGGAGACTATGACACAGCACCACATCTCGCGTATAGCGAGATTTAGCATGGCACGCCCAAGTTGATCGAACTACGCAGTACGTCTGAACTGTCAGCGACTCGCACTCACGCAGCGCAACGATACGGCGGAGAGCGAACGTCTAAACATCAGTAACGAGTTACGCTGCCACCAGTGGCTTCCGCCGTATCAAGACTGCAGCCGGTGATGAACAAGAGAGTTCTTATCCAGCGTGCTACCAAAGTAATCTATCTATCACCATCAGGATAGAGTGTACTGCAATAGATGGTGGTCGCTCTATATGCACCCTACACCCCATGACACCTCCCGGCACAGAAGTACTGTCTACTCCGTAAATCTACGGTATACCACATGTCTATCCTCTCCTCGCTCTCGCGTCTATTGTGTCATGTTTCTACCAACACCATCTCGTGATTCATCCTCCACTAGATCCGACAGATTATATTTGATTGATCTTTCAACTTAACAACCATCGAGTGCGTTTCTGTCTACCCTCTGCCCGTCAGTCACTCCTGTAACTTCACTGTATACGACGTAGCCCCTATCCACCCACCCCACTGTGCCATTCGGCGATCCATCAATAGCTTATGAACCCACACGATAGCTATCCGTTTAGTACTCTGCATTCAGTCTAAAGAACGACCACGGAAGCAATCTCTAATTCAGAGTTAGAAGACGGCCGAAGCAGTATGCAGTAGTACCAATTCGAAATTTTGATTGCGACCCTAGGCATATTTCCAGATACTTCCTAGACTGGATGCCAACTTGCGCCTCCTGAAATTTCATGCGTTACTAAGCTAATCTATAACCTCGAGACGTCATTAAACGAAGCACTTCAGCTCATGATTCAAAATTGTAACGACGCTACTTCAAGCAACGTCATCAGTTGATCCCGCCACACCTGCCGATTACGATCCTATCTCTCAGATCACTCACCGAGCAGTATATCATCCGCCACAACGCGCTTCGTCTGTCACACATTCTCATCATCTGCTGGGTGATCTGCTCCTTTCACTAATATTCCAGCAACGGGCTTTCTCACTAAGAGCCCGGCTAGCCTGTTTCTACGTGATACTTGGTAATTGCTAAGACAGCGCATCCCGCGTCTCTGCTTCGTCGGCGTTTGTGATACCATCCGGCCACCTAGCTTGCCCCGTTACATAATGCCGGTGCAATAACGACACTCCCGGTCCATCAGCGCCTCCAGTTAAACTGCATACTTCGCAGTAGCGCATCCTCCGTGACAATGCTTCGAACTGCGATATTATCAGCCCCAATGACCGCGCATTGACTCCAGTCTGCACACTATCGCCGCTGTACTGCCTGAGAGTCTCCACGAACGGCACGTAGCCAGACACAGTCCACTCATCGCCCAGCACGTAACCTCTTCCAGCCGCCCGACTAGTCGGCCTACAGCTCTTTACTTCACTTACTTTTTAGACTACATGAATTCGAGTACCTCATGTCCCCTTCACGATCATACGGTATATGTGCGCAGTCTAAACGCCTACCCGATATTAGACCATGTGCCATCCATATCTCGGATGTATCTCGACCTTCATCACCTCTATATAACCTCCCTAATGCGCGCTCGCTGCCGTTTTGCCCTTCACTCATCTCCGCCTTCTCAGTCCGACAATACAGCCATAACCGGACTCCGCGCTGTGTAACGCAAACAACTACGAATCCCAATGTGGCTGGTCCAGGCCCTCAGTCCGCCTGCCGCGTCACTGCCCTCATCACTCCCCCACCTCTGACCGAGCTCTCCAACGCACTCGTGATGCACGTCCCCCCACGCATATTGCTCCCATTATCAGGTGCCCACACCCTTCACCTCCGTTCTCGCTCCGTCCTTACTTTCTGGATGTTCTGCCGGGGACACCTAACAACTCGTACCCGCTGGCTTGCGTAACAGCTCTTATCATCGCCCACTACATTCTCGCTCCCGCGAATCGGGCCTCCGTTATTCTAAGCCATGTAGCTGCCCATGGCCGCCGTCCCGATGATCACGCTGCCCCTAGACTTATCTGAAAAGCCTTCTGCGGGCATGACGGATTGCCGAGACACACTCTTGCAAGCACCCCGGCTTCCCCGCACCTCTTGCCCTCCCGTCCCTCCCTCCCTCTCCCCCCAGCCGGCCTCGAGACGGCAGGCGGCGCACCCTGCGCTGCTGGACCAGGATACAAGCTGGCCGTGACCTCACCTCACCCAGCGTCATATACAGCGCTGGCTGCGCCTCCCCTGACCCTGGCTCTGACACCAGCCCCATCTCCGACACCGGCACCAGTCCCATCTCCGGCACCGGCCCCATCTCCCACAGACTCGGCCAACAGACTCGCACGCAGCGCCTCCTCTGACCCTGGCTCTGACACCAGCCCCATCTCCGACACCGGCACCAGTCCCATCTCCGGCACCGGCCCCAATCCATCTCCCACAGACTCGGCCAACAGACTCGCTGGCTGCGCCTCCTCTGACCCTGGCTCTGACACCAGCCCCATCTCCGACACCGGCACCAGCCCCATCTCCGGCACCGGCCCCATCTCCCACAGACTCGGCCAACAGACTCGCACGCAGCGCCGCTGCCTCCGGTGACTTGGTCAGCCATATCAGCCGCTGACCAGCCACCAGCAGTGCCACCAGCAGTGCCGTCAGCCGGGCCTCGGAGACCGCTTACGGTGTGGCGCAGCACACCATTCCCCCTCACTAATATAGCACACAGCCGCACAGCTCCCCCTCACTAATATAACACCGACCCGGCAGTCCCCGTGAACCGTGCCCAACCGAAACTCAGCAGGGCTTTTGCATGGATGCTGCATGGATCAATCGGAAAGCCAGCAAGTCGTATAAAAGCACCGCCAACAGTAGGCCAAATAGCAAAGAAAGGCCCCCAAGGGCGGATTTAGAGGGCCAACTGACTGGATCAGCCCCCAGTAGACCCTGAAGTCTTTATTTTTCCCATTCAAAATGGCAGAACAAATGGTATTACCTACATTAAACGTCTACAGGATTAAGTATTGGCCGCTTTGAGCATTTTCACAAACACACACACACACACACAGAACACAATTAATGTTTAGGATTTTTATAAAAATGCAGTTACACACAGCAACTTCGGGACATTTCAAGTATATCTCTCGATGTAGCCGCTGCTGGCATCGAGGGCGGTCTCCACACGGCCTCGGAAGGAGCGGCAGGTGTTGGCGATGTAGGCCTCCTTCATCCCATCCCAGGCCTCCACGATGTGAGCCTTGAGACTTCAGGTTGGGATGGGATATCACCTGAACCTCCTACTGCAAAACGTGCTGTAGTGGAGCGGGTTCAGATCTGGTCACTACATGTCCTTGCGCCAGAAATGTGTCTCTCTGAGCTCGTCCACCAGATTCTGCTGGATGACGTTGGCGTTGTGTCCGGCTGCCCTGTCTTGCTGGAACGCAAAGTTTTCATCCGGTTAGGTGTCCTTGATCATGGATTACTTGATGATGGAGGGGATGACCTCATGGTGGATGGGGGTATCTCTCGGCACAGCCACCACGCCCAGCCATCCACCTGGTGGACTGTCTAGGGTTGTCTTCGATGGACTGGACCACGGCGTCCACGTTCTGAGAGCTTCGGACAGTCCGAGGTCACCCAGGCCTACTAGGAACATCTTCAAGACTTCTCCCAGACCGTAACTTGGCCTTGATCCATCAAACTGTACTCTGTCCAACGCCGCAGTCCGCCGCCCCTTGTGCGTTCGTCATCCCGGACCCGGCCGCCCCGCGCAGGAAGCCAGCGATAAATTCTCGTTTCCTATGATTATCCATAACTAAATATGAAAAGGAGGGGCTCTAATCCTGTCCACAGGGTGGCCAGGGTCAGAGAGGTCACGCCTTAGGTCATTAGCACATTGTCAACCAATCAGAGTTGACTTTAAAAGGCCAGGCGTAAAGCGGCCAGAACCTTATGTGCACCCCGTACCTATATTAGTATATATAGAATACTTGTCGTAATTTGTCTCCGTATATGGTCTGATGATAGTTAACCAGCGTATAAGGAGGTACACCACAGATATGGCCCCTGACTGTATTGTGAATGACGCCGTCAAGACAGCATCTGAGGGAAGTCCAGCCGGCGGCGGTCACCATCCCTTGTGTTCGTGAAGGCACGCCTCCGTGTCGGAAACATGACTCACCAGATCGCATGTTTTCATGTGTAAGTCTGTCCGCAACATCGTCTGAGCCTGACAGTATCAGCACACGGTGGTTGTCTGTCCCGGCTTATCGTTCATCTGCTGTATACGGCCTGCTGTGCTGTGCACCGGCCGGCACTGCTCGAGGACTGAGAGGGATTGTTGTCAGATCTGCCAGACGGAACGGCAGGACAGGGGAGGCACGGCTCGGGGACAGGACTGAGAGGGATTGTTGTCAGATCTGCCATCACAGACGCAGGAACAGGTGCGAGGCACGGCTCGGGAACAGGACTGAGAGATGTTGTCAGATTCTGTCATACGGACCGGACCAGACAGGGGTATGGCACGGCTCGGGGCAGGACGCTGAGAGGGATTTGGTGTCAGATCTCGCCGTACGGACCGGCAGGACCAGGGGAAGGCACGGCGTCGGGACAGGGACTGAAGAGGGATGTTGTCACGATCTTCCGTTACGGACCGGCAGGACACGGGGAGGCACGGTCTACGGGACAGGATGAGAGCGGGATTGTATGTCAGATCTGACATACGGACCGGCAGGACAAGGGGAGCACGCTAGGGGACAGGACTGAGGAGGGATTGTTGTCAGGATCTGCCGTACGGATGACAGAAGGGAGGCACGGCCGAGCACAGGATCTGTAGGAGGGATTGTTGTCAGATCTGCCCAGTACGGACCGGCAGGACAGGGGAGGCACGGCTCGGGGACAGGACTGAGAGGGATTGTTGTCAGATCTGCCGTACGGACTGGCAGGACAGGGGAGACACGGCTCGGGCACAGGACTGAGAGGGATTGTTGTCAGATCTGTCATACGGACCGGCAGGACAGGGACGCACGGCTCGGGCACAGGTCTGAGAGGGATTGTTGTCAGATCTGCCGTACGACCGGAGGAACAGGGAGGCACGGCTCCGGGCACAGGATCCTGAGAGGATTGTTGTCAGAATCTGCATACGGCACCGGTCAGGATCAGGGGAGGCACGTGCTCGGGGACAGGAATAAGAGGGATTGTCTGTCAGTCTGCGTATGGACTGCAGGACAGGGGAAGGCACGGCATCCGGGAACAGGGACTTGAGAGGGATTTTTTGTCAGTCCTGCCACTACAGGACCGGCAGGACCAGGGAGGTACGCTCGGGGACTGGGACTGAGAGGGAATGTTGTAGATCTGCCGCTACGGACCGGCAGGACAGGGAGGTCTACAGGCTTCGGAACAGGACTGAGAGGGAATTGTTGTCAGATCTGCCATACGGAACGCCAGGACAGGGGAGGTACGCTCACGGGGGACAGGAGCTGAGAGGGATGTTCGTCGATCTGCCGTACGGACCGGCAGGACAGGGAGGTCCCGGCTCAGGGGGACAAGGACTTGAGAGGGATTGTTGTCAGTCTGCCGTATGACTTGGCAGGGACAGGGGAGCGCACGGCCTCGGGAACAGGACTCGAGAGGAATGTTGTCAGAATTGCCATACGGGCACCGGCAGGACAGGGGAAAGGCTACGGCTTCGGACATACTGAAGAGGGATTGTTTGTCCAGATCTGCCGTTAGTCGACCGGAGGACAGGGAGGTATCGGCTCGCGGCGACAGGACTGAGAGGGGAATTGTTGTAGATCTGCCATAACGGACCGGCAGGACAGGGGAGGTACGGCTCCGGGACAGGACTGAGATGGGGCATTCGTTTGTCAGGATCTGCCGTACGGACCGGCAGACAGGAGAGGTACCGGTCGAGGGACAGGCACTGAGAGGGATTGTTTGTCAGATCTAGCCATACGGACCGCAGGACAGGGAGGTTAGCTCGGGAGACAGGATGGAGGGACTTGTTGTCAGATCTGCCGTACGGACCGGCAGGACAGGGACGGTACGGCTCGGGGACAGGGATGAGCTGTTGTCAGAATTCTGCCAGTACGGGACGGCAGAGGACAGGGATGGCACGGCTCCGGCGGGACAGGACTGAAGAGGATTCGTTCGTCAGATCTGCTGTAACTGGACGCCGGACAGGACAGGGGAGGCACAGGTTCGGGACACGACTGAGGAGGGATATGTCTGACGATATCTGCGGCGTACGGGACCGCCAGATGACAGGGAGACCGGCTCGGCCAGATGAGATAGGTTGTGTCAGAAATCTGCCCGTACGGCTGAGCGGACAGGGAGTACGGCTCAGGACAGGACTGAGGAGGCATCTGTCAGATTGCAATCTAGTACGGCCGCTAGTTCTTCGGTCAGTTCAGGACGCCCGCGTCGGCGCCAGTACCTGAATTGTTGTCACGATCTCCGTACGGCACCGGCTCAGGACAGGGAGGCACGGCTTGGGCAAAGACCTGAGGGTTCGTTGTTCAGATCTGCCGTACGGATGGAGGACAGGAGGCACGATTCGACAGTGCTTTGTTGTATCTGATAGCCGCGTCGATCCGCGCGCTCCTCAAGACAGGTCATTCACGAACGAGACAGCCTGCGCATACGACGCGCTACACGGTAGACCAGGCCGTACAGGTACACGTCATCACCGAGCTGAGATATATGCGCCACCACGCCGAGGCCGCGGCTGTATCTCTAGCTGGCGGACGGGCCGGCGTGACCTTGGCAGAGGAGGGAGGAGTGGCGCCTGCCGACACCGACCCACCAATCAGATGCCGCGGCACCAACCGAGGACCGGAGCTGCACCCAGGGCAGCCAGGTCAGGGTGTGCACTGCGCTGGCGGCGCTATAAATACAGACCTAGATTTGATACCTCCGCGCCCAATGTGTTCACCTCTCACAGACGGACCTGTCTCAGCGCTGAAAATATACCCCGCTGCCTACATGCCTGCGCCTGGACACATGATCAGCCAGGCTCATGGTGACAGGCCCAGGGGCACAATAGTCTGAGCAGCCGTCTCAGCAATAAGAGGTTTGTAGGTTACCGATCGAATCCACTCGTCTGCTACGGAGAGGTCGCAGCGAGATCTGCCGTCCTTTGTAGCAGCTAACTCTCTCGCCTGACGTTCCATCAGGCCGACTCGCGCACCCGTGGTACGGCGCAGCACGAACTTACGAGCGTGACGTGCTCCTGAGAATCTCCGGATCACATGATTCACGAGTCAGCTGGTGCACTAATACACATAATGGATCACTCCTTCACTCAACCCATATCACGGCCTATATAGTACTCACATCCTCGCTGACATCACATATCCCCATCAGATGGACAACTATAGATCTACTACACTCTCTCGCGCTGCGATGCTCTATCTCTATCGTACCGTCGTCTTACAGAGGGATCTATTCGCTGTCGTGCCTCACATCTATCTATACTGATCCCCGCGTAGCAGCCCCAAGTAACGACTCGCTTGCTATAGACAGACTGCATGACGTGGCCCACACGCCTATGTCAGCAACACAGTAGCACTAATGCGCCACTCGTCTTGAGCTGCAGTCAAAACTACCATAATCTAACCTACTCATCCGTGCTTCGTATTAATCCTGACTCTCTGCGTTCTCGCTAGATCGTATGCTTCATCCATGCTCTGGTGATCGCACATCGATACATTGCCTGAACCTACGGCGGACAATACCTCTCTGCGTTAGCCAGATGCGTGTCTCGCGAGGCGCTTGATGTCCTGAATATCTAATCAGCTACCACGTGTCATGAAAGACCACGCGCACCGAGCAGTTGTAACTATGGTCAATACGCGCGACCCATACTCTGACTATCCCTATAATCCTAGGGCTGTTCTACATCTCGCTCCTACTCACGAATATGCTACCCACAACCTGATCGCATCGTGTACATGCAGTACATCATCCCCTCACCTTGACGCAATCAGCATGTGCTCGACTATGCAGCTCCGCTCCGGGAGTGGAGAGGCAAGACGTGGTCCTGAGTCAATGCCCTGATATAAGCCTCGAATCGCAGCGTTGAGCGCAGTGCACGTTGCTTTGATGCTGCCTGCCCTAGCGCCGAAGGCGGATATCCAGCCACATGGTGACCGGGTGGGGGGCCGGGACTGGCACGGCGGTCCAGCGGGCGCACGGTAACGCCTGTGGCTGTGCGTGCGACGGCGGCCGCTGGCTGGCCCGGCTACCGTTTCCCTTCCTCACGCGTGCCGGGTCAGTCCCCAACCGCCCGGACGACGCGTTTTCACCGCTTCCGACTGGTGATACCGGCTCGCAAACAGGCGCTTACCGCAGACTGAAACAGACTCAGACTCAGTGCTGCAGACTGAGACAGACTCAGACTGAGACAGACTCAGACTCAGTCCCACAGACTGAGGAGTGAGGAATGAGTTGCGCTGACCCCTCAGGGGTGTGCTGCAGGGCTGCAGGGTCGATACTGCCTCCTTCTGAGGCAATATACCGCCGTCAGCAGCGCTGTATACTGGGGTCGGCGGCCGACGCACGTGCAGTGGTGACGCGGTGAGCCTGCAGGACTGGGACGGAGGGAGGATCGATCAGCACCTGTGGTGCGGTGGGGGAGTGGTAAGGGGGGGACACGTCTCGACAGACGCACACGACACGTCTCGACAGACGCACACGACACACGACCTAACCTGCCGCCTCAACTAGCGGTGACGACAGCTCGGTTAAATATTCATCCGCCAGTCGCCAAGTCCTGCATCGAAACAGGGGCAGGTGGTTCGAGCTTATTAGTGAGGTTCTTTGTCAGTCGCAGAGACTGCCAGAGAGACTCCACTGCAGCTGCGGGTCAGACGGATAGGAGAGTGGGTCAGGTGGATAGGTGAGTAGGTCAGGCGGGCAGGAGAGCGGGTCAGGGAGTCCCGCCTCAGGAGCAGCCCGAGACCATGCAGAGTCCTAGGAGTCTGGAGTCGAGAGTTCACAACGGTGGAGTCAGGTGTATAGGACTCTGGAGTCCAGGACTATGGAGTCAGAAGTTTGTAGTTAGAACGGTGGAGTCAGGAATCTGAAGCCTTGAGTCTGGAGTCAAGAGCCGTGGAGTCAGGACTCAGGAGTCAAGAGTCCAGGATCATGGAGTCTAGAGTTCACAACCTGGATCGTGGAGTCTGCAGTCCGGAGTCCAGGACCATGTAATCAGGACTCAGGAGGCATTAGCCAGGAGTCCAGGGCAATGAAGTCAGAAGTCAGGAGTTCAGGGTCAATAATGTCCCAACAATCAATGGAGCCGCTGCACAGCGTGACATTAAGCCAGTTCGGAGCCGTGCAACACCTTAATGCTGGGCTGTAGGACCAGTTTCGTACAACACAAGCAGCAAGATTACAAGGAACTACACCGATGATTCATAAAACAACGTACACACTAGAGGTGCCACTTTTCTACCCACTTACCCACCAGATGCGGTTAGTTACTACCCACGTGGGTAATAGCGGGTAGCACAAGCAATCATTTGGAAGAAGTGGGTAGTTAGTGGGAAGCAGAATTTTCATAAATTGAACTAATGAAAAAAGTAATTGAATGCTTGAACAAATATAGGTAAACACTTCAGTTAGTGAGCAGAGATCAACACAAAACAGTTCAGCATTGAAAAATGAGTTATTAAATGGCAGACATAATTATGACAAATTATATTTGTGGCCACCTACTTCATACTTGCGGGTAGCTGGCAATCTATGGTCATGTGGGTAGTGTTGGGTAGTTGAAGGGGGTTTGCGGGGAGGGACGGGTAGCCACAAGCCTGAAAAGCGACACCTCTAGTACCTACACGCGAAACACTTCCATACCTAACACAACACGTAAGCATCAGACCTGACGGCACAGGCTCTTTGTTAGTGTGTAGGTATCTGTGTAGTGACGGCTCGGGAGCAGCAGTTGACAAGGTCAGCTGTGACAGACAGGAATAGGACAGCTCGGACCGGACGGCGGAAAGCAGCGCGGCCGAGGCAGTCATTCAGGATGGCGGGACTCCATCCTGGTGAGCCGGCCTGCTGCACGGAGGACAGGTGACATCAGGACAGGTGACATCAGAGGCAGCAGCTGAGCGGCGGGGGACAGGAGCCAGCAGCAGCAGTGTCGGGGGGGAGGCGGTGTTACCTTGACAGTCGCTCTGACATCAGGACAGGTTACATCAGGGGCAGCAGGAGCGGCGGGGGACAGGTGCCAGCAGCAGCAGTGTCGGGGGGGAG
>VOPJ01016025.1:0-14552 GCA_014673585.1 Semibalanus balanoides | reverse complement strand
CTTGCACACAATACTCTAAATGTGGTCTAACATATGCACAATACAGTTTTGTTATTACCTCTTCACTTTTGTAGGTAACAAATCTGTTAATGTCCCCCAGCATTATAAGCGCTTTTTTCCTAGATTCTACAACCTGGTCTGAAGCTGATAGTCTACTGTTTACCACAACCCCCTATATCTCTTTCCTTTTCAATCTGCTCTAGTTTCTGCCCACCCATTTCATACTCGAGTTTACTCCTAACTCGTCCAGCGTGCATGATCTTACACTTACTCAAATTGAATTTCATCTGCCATGCTTCAGACCACTTAACTAGCTTGTCCAGCTCTGCTTGAAAAAAACATCCTGATCATGTCTTCCTCTAATAATCCTGCAAACTTTTAGATCATCTGCAAATTTCAAGACTCTGCTATCTAAACTCTTCTCAATTGTATTCACAAATATTATTAACAGCAATGGGCCCAGGACTGCGCCCTGTGTAACTCCACTGAGAACCTCCTTCCATTGTGATTTGCACCCATTTAATATAACCCTTTGCTGACATCCTGAAAGCCACGACTCTATCCAATCAAGAATATTGCCGCCGATTCCATGAACTTTAGGCTGCACCCCTAGTCTTTTATGGGGGACTTTGTCAAAAGTTTTACTGAAATCAAGAACATCAAACAAGTACATCAAACACGCCAGATAGCGCAGCAAGCGAATATGAGGTAATGCTTGTAGGTGGCGCAGCCAGAAAATATGATAGGTGGCGCTAGAGCGTCCTATTACAGAAAATGTAAAACAATATAGTGTGCATACATAGATTGTCCAGCAGAGAAGACAGGTTACTACTAGTAATACCTCTTAGGTTCTACTCTCCGCAGTGGGATACAGATGAGCCAAAGTTATGGTGAAACTGACCTGTTATTCTAAATGCTGCTGCAAGATTTTGGTGCAATTGACCTACTGCGGTGAATGCTACACCAAAACTTGACACCAATCTGTATTCCCACTGCGGAGAGAGGGAAACCTAGAGGTATTACGTAGTAACCTGTCTTCTCTGCGTGGACAATCTATGTGATTGACACTATAGTGTTTTTACATTTTCTTGTAAATAGGCGCTCTAGCCGCCACCTATTATATTTTCTGGCTGCGCCACGCTACAAGGCATTACCGTCCATATGTCGCTTTGCTTGCCGCTATCTCGGCGTGTTATGATGTAACTTGTGTTGATGTTCTTGATTTCAGAAAACTTTGAACAAAAGTCCCCCATTAAAGAACTAGGGTGACAAGCCATTAAAGTTCATGGAATCGGCGGGCAAATTGCTTGATTGGGAAGAGTCGTGGGCTATTTCAGGATGTCGTAAAGGGTTATATTAATGGTGCAAATTACAATGGAAGGAGGTTCCAAGTGGAGGTACACAGGGTGCAGGTCCCTTGGGCCATTTGCTGTTCTATAATATTTGTGAATACATTTGAGAAGAGTACGATAGCAGGTCTTGACAATTTGCAGATGACTAAAAGTGCAGATATTAGAGGGAAGGACATGATCCGGGATGTTTTTCTCAGCAAGCCGGACAATAGCTAGTTAAGTGGTCCTGAGCATGGCAATTGCATCAATTTGAGTAAGTGTAAAGATTCAGGCACGCTGGACGAGTGAGGAGTAAAACTTGAGTATTGAAATGAGTGGGCAGAAACTGAGCAGATGGAAAGGATATAGGGGTTGTGTAAACAGCAGACTATCGAGCTTCAGACCAGGTTGTAGAATCTAGGGAAAAAAGCGCTTATAATGCTGGGGGACAATATAACAGATTTGTTACCTACAAAATGAAGATAATAACAAAACTGTATTGTGCATATGTTAGACCACATTTAGAGTATTGTGTGCAAGCCTGGTCTCCAACATATGAGTAAGATTGCTGGTTGTTAGAAAGAGTTCAGAAAAGGGCAACCAAAATGGTAAATTATCTTTATAGTATGCCTTATAAAGAAATATTAAAGAAATTGTGTACCTATGTTTTCACTTAGATATAGAAGGCTAAGAGGAGACCTAATTGAAGTATTTAAATTTGTGAATGGTCAGAATTTTGTATATTTAAAGGGAATGTTTGAATTCAGTAGGGAAAATCGAGGTGCACTATCACCTGGACAATGTCCTCACCATCGTCGTTACGTAAATAAATGTTGTTGTTGTTGTTGTTGTTAGGTAGAGGTCATCAGCATAAACTGGTAATGAAGCAAAGTAGAACTAGGCTATGAGTCATTTTTCAGCAGAAGGGTTGTAGGGCATTGGAATAAGCTACCAGGGGATGTCTCTACTGGTAGTGTCGCTTGCCTCCTTCAAAATTATATTAGATAAATACTACACAGAGAAGGGATTAGTTCATAAGTACTCGTGGGATTAGACTTGTTTTGGGTAGGTGAGATTTTGGGTAGGTGAGATTTGAAGTCAGTGTCACAAACTGTCTTTAAAAAAACGGCCAGAAGAAAAAAACAAAACAAAAATAATCTGAGGTCATCGGAGGTCAGTGACATCGGTTGACCTCAGAAAATGTCAGTCGAGGTCACAATTTCAGCAGAAGCCACAACTGTCACCTAGAAACACCTTTGCATATGCTCCTAAACAACAAACACTCAGAAACTGCACGTGTAACAAGGATTGATAATACGGGTCGCCAGTTGCGCCTGACATGACCTTGAGAAACAGGTCATAGGTCACTGGTCATGAAAGTTGGAAATTCAAAAGTTTTAGAGTATGTGTCAAATTGTTCAAAAGTTGGGTACTGAAAGTTTCATCGCGATCGGTTTATAACTACGTGAGTTACTTTGGAAAAACCGAGGGGGCGGCATCCACCCCCTACCCGGGCGAGGGTTTAAGCCTTTCTGTTTAGTTACATTAATGCCAACATTATTAATCTTTTTTGTTTTGGTGGACCAACGCACTAATCAACTTCTTGTGTGACATCATTCTCCCTGCTTAAGATTTTGTCACCGATAGCGACCAAGTGCAAATGGTTTTAATTTCAGTCAAAACGCCCCTCAATTTTCTTTGTCAAATTGGTTGCTGCAACTTTCAGCTCTCATGAGGGTTGCTGAGGACGTGTCTGGGGTGTAATTGGTGTGTTTTCCGTCTGAAGGGTACCTACCTTTCTCCTCCAAATTATAATGAGCAATCCAAACATTGATTATTTCAGTTTTCCGTTTCTCTTACGATCTTGTACATTTTGTCTTCTTCATGAGGCATTTTCAATATAATCATTCATTAGTTGTATGGCTATGATTTGCTGGTAGTACACTTGCTGCCAAAATTATGCATACTCTTGATAAAGAAAAACTGAAAACATCACTGAAAAATACTTTAGATGCCTTTAAGCAAAAACTGATTATGTATCTTAACCCTCGCCCCACGATGGAGGGGTGGGGGAGGGGGGAAGGGGGTGACCTTGACAAGCCATCTGAGGTTTTTCTTGAGTAAATTTTGGCACATGGGGCATCTTGCTGAAATTTTCAGTAGCTGAGTTTACAACAATGATACATATTATATAAACATTGGAGGTGTATAAGACTATTAGATCGTGGCCTATGACCTTTTCGTCGAAGTCATGTCAGATCCCAAAGGGCCATCTACCTGACCCCATAGGTTACCAGTTGACCTAAATGCTCAAAATGGGATTGCTTTGGATTTGCCTTATCAACACGCTACTTTTTACGATGTCTCTCTATTTCTCTCCGTTCGGATGTTATACCACGCGCCCTGTACAGCTGAATGTAGAACGCATAGCAATTCTCATCACTATGGTGACGATTTCCGTGACCCTGAGAGGTCATTAACTGGCCCAGACCTACAAATTGATGTATTGCCAGATAGCTTATACATACAACGACCAACATTTTGACGCTAACCAAATATTTTTATATTCATAACTTTGGTAATGACGACGAACAGAGCAAAAACGCTATTTTTGGATGTGTTCAATTTTAAATCAATCACTTGACCTAAAAGGTCACCTCTTGACCTGAAACCTAAACAATCGCATGCTGTTAGATCCTTCTCATGGCAGGCAACATGTCGGTTCTTACTGCATTGCTCTAGGTTGCTTTGTTTGAAAGTAACACGCGGGGGGGGTGTCAGTCAGCCCCTTCATACGGCGAAGGTGAGAGGAAGGTAAGGGTTGAAATATCTAGTCCTGCTTTTATCCCTTATTATTTTTGTTTCCCCTTGCCAGCAATTTTTACCAGATATCATGTCATCAGAAGTGATAGGCAAAGACAATTCAGCATTGTCTTAAAAATGTTTTAAAGGTTTAAAACATTTTAACCGCTGCTGGATATGTATACAGACTACATAAAATACGCTTAATAAAACAAAACTGGGAAATACTTCTTCAGTCATATGAGAAGCCTGAGCAATAAAACAAAATTACAAACTTATTTGATACAAACAGGATCGATGAATATAAATGTGTACCTACCTATAGTATCATTATGGAAGGGGATGAACTGGTTATTGGTTCAGCTGCTAGGTCGAATACAGGTACTTCATAGGTGAAGTCAAGGTTTTAAAGGTGTGTTTTATGATAGGTTCTGTGTGTGATGTACAATATTCATGTTAAGTTACTGTTTTTTTACAGGTAACCAGCCATGTACAGGAATTCTGGTCAGCATGGACATAACAGGGTGCCTGTCAGAAGTAAGTTGTTCTGGTTAATCTCAACAGTAGGTAACACTGTCATTGCAGCTCAAAGGAACTATTATTATCTTTCATGAAGTTGCTGAATTCGGCTCAGATTTGTTAGCTATTCAATGTGTAAACTCCAATTTTGCATAAATATTGTATTTGATATTGCTGACCAAAGGTGTTGGCGCGCGCTAAAACCCCAATACACAAGTATTTGATCTTGCCAAATTTAACTTACTGACATTTTATACCTCATGCTTCTAATTATAGCAGATGCAGACCTTGTGCATGCAAATTTGTCTGAAAATGGGTCTGAGTTCTAACATTTGTTTACAGACAAGCAGCCACCAGCTTGGGATGCTGGCAACCCAAATATGAACGTCTTCACTCCCGATAGTGCATCGAACCCACATGTAAGAAATGTTACAATGCTATTCAATGTTACAAATACTATGTTATTCTGCAATTAGGATTGCTGTGATATCCATTCAACAACAAATACATATGCAATTCTCCCAAATGTCTAAGGTTATGTTAATGTTCATGTTCGTTATGTTTATTCCAAATGTTATTGTTCCGCTTGTGGTCAATTTTATTGGCAGAGATTAAGACAATTTTATAATTCAACATTCACTGTACTGACTGTTTATTTCCCCAAGACTGGCATGTGTATTGTGCAGCCACAGTTGATGAACAGCATCTCATTGAACATATGCAGTATCTGTGTGTATGTGCTGTGATGCTTATGTTCTGCCCTCTGTTTGTCAGGGCGGAAGTCAATGGGACTGGAATGCTGCTAGCTGGGACTCGACTTCTGCAGCTGGTTCTCCAGCCCCTCCAGGTCCTGCAGGCCCTGCAGGCCCTGCAGGCCCTGCAGGCCCACCAGGCCATGCTCCCGTTCCTCAACACTTACCACCAGCGTCTGCTGGGTTCGTTCCTCCCTCCAGTACCGGCCATGGCTTTCCTCCTGCCAGCCACCAACCTCCGGCGACCCAGCCTCCTCCCATGAGCTACCCTCCTCCGTCTGTAGGTGGCGCCACCAACAGCTCCGCTGCGCCGCCTCTGCCACCGGCGGCCGCCTCCGAGCCGTACCCCGGCCACAGCGTCTCCAGTCGCCCGCCGGCTAACATGGCGCGCGCCAGTCTGCCGCCGGCCAACGCCGCCGCGAGAGGCGGATATCCGGCAGCGAGCCACGCGCCCGCCGCAGCGCCACCGCCGGCCGGCTACGCCGCGGCAGAGGCGTACGCGCCCTCTAGTCTACCAATGAGTAACGTACCACCGAGTAACTTCTCATCTGCGGGACACCCGCCGGCCAGCGTACCACCGCCGGCTAACGCTGCACATGCGGGGTATACGGCACATCCTCCGCCACAGGCCGCGCCCGAAAGGTACCCCGCGGCGCCGCAGCAGTCTTACGGAGCTTTGGAGCAGGCTCCGGATCAGTACCGGCCGGGCGGACATCCAGGACATTCGATGGATTCAGTGGGGTATCCGCCGGCACCAGGAGGCGCGGATCACTACCCAGCAGCTGATGGGTACCCAGGGACAGAACAGTACCCGCCGGCCAGTCATGGGTATCATCCAGCCGACCACGCCAGCGCCGGCACGTTCTCTCCCGCGGGAGTCCACGCGCAGAACGCCGAAGGCTACCCTCCAGCAGGCAATGCTTTGGGTGTGGTTGACGCGTACCCTGCCTCGGGACCAGTGAGCGGGGCCGTCCTGGACGCGCCCCCGGTGGCCGGCTATGGTGACTACGGAGGGTATGGAAGTCAGAACGGTGGCGACTGGGGCTGGCAGGATGATGGAGGCAGCGGCGGAGGGTGGGGCGAGCAGCCTGGGTATAGTGCAGCAGAGCCGTCGACGGCAGGCCACGTGCCGGGCGGTCTACCGCCGGGCGGTCCACCGCCGGGCGGTCCACCGCCGGCCAGCTACGCCCCGGCAGCCCCGGCTGGGCCACCGAGTAGCGCTTTACCTCCTGCTGCCGCCTCTCTTCCAGCTGCTGCTCCACCAGCAGGACCTCCAGCAGGTCCTCCGTCTGGCCGAGCCACCGCCCGTCCTCTCGCCTCACCGCTTGTCACCGCGCCACCTCTCTCTGCTGTCCCTCCGCCCACCGCGCCGCGGTCTACACTGCCGCCGTCTGCAGAGGATTCGTACCGCGGCGACGGCTGGGGCTGGGGCGACGAACCGGTCTCGGCCCCGGCGGCCGCTGTGGAGGACGATGTGGGCACGGTCGGCATGTTCTTCGGCGGAGGGGAGGAGGACGTGTCGCAGGTGGAGGCAGTGACGGCCGCAGTGGCACATCTGCAGATGAACGGAGAGTCGGACGGCGCACACAGAGGTGAGCCAACCATTGGGAACTGGAGATGTGGGTTTGGAGGGGTGTTACAATTGTACAGGGGTTGGGAGGCGAGCTAACCGAGGGCAGGGACGATGGCATGGGGAACTGGGCTTTGTTACACATGATAATGATGAGGGCGAAGTCTAATGCTAGAGCGTCCTACCTCGGTGAGTGTCGGTGGGGGTCTGTACGAAGGCGGTAGATGTGCAGACTGCAGATACTGCCGTGGTCGCTCACATCGTCTGCGACAGGATAACCAGTCACGGTCACGCACGTGCAGTCACGGGCACGCACGTGCAGTCACGGTCACGCACGTGCTTTGCGACAGGGCAGCGAGTCCCGGCGCACTGCTGCTGGTGACGGGGAGTACGAGTGACTTTGTTCTGGCAGCTTCTAACGGGATTTTGGGCTGGTAAAGGGAATGTTTCACTTTTCTGAAAGTTGTCCAATGTACGCCGCTTGTGGTGCAAAATATGAAGTAATTTTGCCAAGCAACATTTCTACGGATCACAACCATAGGCTGCTGAATGAATTGATTGAATCAGATGAACAATTTTGCCCAGCGAAAAAAGTACCGAATCGGCATAGTGATCTGACCTACAGATAATAATTTACTAGGATCTGATTACAACACAATCCGTAAATGGAATTCCATCCAAAGTTGGCCAAGGACGTGGGGGCGAATCGCTCGACCATTGCCATTCAATTAAGCTGAAAGAAGAGCAGAAAAGTAGATTGAAATTTCTTTACCCATTGTTTCCTAGTCATTTGCATTTCATTGATATTAACAATGAATCACATGGACAAACATGGAATAAAACACCAGACGAGACGCGTCAAAAGTACGACCGCAGCATCGTCGTGCCTCTCCCCCGCCCGCCGAGCCAACTCCGTTGAGCCTGTCAGCCGAGACAGAACTGTCCCGATCCAACGCACCAGCTTGTATCTAATGAATGTCTAACTAAGCTCCGACTGGCATGTCACTAAAGTGGCGCCTCTGCTGGAAGGTGGCCGGCGCGTGGCCCTGTGACCTTGCAACCCCGTCAGCGACCGGTCAGCGACCCGTCAGCGACGCCCGGTCAGAACCTCCCTTGGCGTCCTGCGGCGTCCTACGGCATCCTGCGGGCGTCTTTCTCGGCGTCCCTTGGCGACCCTACGGCAGACTCTTGGGCCCTTGGCGACCTTTTGGCGACCCTTGGCGAGACTCTTGGCGGACCCTCTGGCGACCCGTCAGCGTCCCTTTGGCGTCCCTCGGCAACCCGTCAGCGTCCCTTGGCGTCCCTCGGCAACCCGTCAGCGTCGCGCTTGGCGAACCCTCGGCGACCCTTTGGCGTCCCTCGGGCCCGGACCTTGGCGACCCTTGGCGACCCGTGGGCACCGTCGGGCGAACCCTTGGCGACCCTCGGCGCCCTCGGCGGACCAACGGCCGTCCCTCGGCGACCCTCGGCGGACCCTGGCGACTCTCGGCGACTCTCGGCGAACCCTGCGGCGTACCTTCTCGGCGACCCTCGGCGACCACCATCGGCCCCGTCCCGCGCGCGACCCTCGGCGACTCCCTCGCGAACCCTTGGCGACCATACTCCGCGACCCTCAGGCGACCCTCGGCGACCCTCGGGCGTCCCTCGGCGGACCCTCGCGTCGCACTCTCGGCGTCCCTCGGCGGACCCTCGGCGACCCTCGCGGCGGCTCAGTCCGGCGTTACAGCGGCATCACTTCACGGTGATGTGCGAGGATAGTACGGGGGTGGCCAGACAGGGGTCTGTGTAGGAGTGTCACCTCTGGCTGAAAGCGGCGACATGTCTGATTGCCTTGCCCAAGGGCGTGCACGATTAGCTGATATTGGGGCGGCGAAGGCGCCGGGGGGGGAGGGCGGTACTTCGGGAGTGGATGACGTGATGTTGACATAACAAAAAGTCTTCCTGACGTGGACATGAGCCGTTACTGTGGGCGAACCTTGGAATTCCAATTGTGCACGGTGTAAGCAGCAGTTTTTTTTAGCCCGTTGTAGTACGGCTGGCTGGCCGCTTAGCAGTCGACGCGCCCCTAAAAAGCCACCAAATAAGACAAACAAGGCTGGTGGCCTTAAATGTGTTTACTGTAGTTTCACGTAGAAGCAGTTCCTGGGCAATAGTATGGTAGGATGTAGTGTGTGAACTTAAATGAGAAATGCTAACCCGTTTCCTCTCGAACGGGGAAAACGACGAGGTATTCAGATCGGAAACTTTATGGCAAATGCGGTGATTTCGCACGCACTCCTGGTAGTCAGGAAAATACTGCAGTATTGGAAGGCTACCGTCTGCTGAATGATTCATCATTTTCTGGAGATATTAAAAAGTTTCGGGCCTGTTGTTCAAAGACTCTTACTTAGGTAAATATTACATTCTGAGGACTTGAGGTAACCCTTGTGGTCTAAATTATACGGATTATTTTCCGATTTCAATATCAAGTTTTTCTTCTGAAATAATCTGATTGAAAGCGTCTTGGTATAGATAAACTGATTCCGCGCAAATATTATGGTATTATGAGGCCATTTTGTGAAACCAAGCTCAGGTCATGTTGCGATGAGTAAGGAGGCAAAAGCTAGCAAACCCGGGACTATCAATGACGTGCAGGTTGTTTATTTGTTCTGGGATGCAGCTGTGCTTGCTGCATGCTCGCATCAGGGCCCACATGTTGATTTGAAATCCATTGTAACCACGAATATCCCATTCTTTCGGTTTTTCCCCATTTCAGTAAGGCCAGCTGATGGGCTATCCTGTTTCCTGCTTACGTTGTTCCGGACCAGTTAACGTCACTTGCCACTATATTGCGTCACTTGTCACCAGTTAACGTCACTTGTCACCAGTTTACGTCACTTGTCACCAGTTTACGTCACTTGTCACCAGTTTACGTCACTTGTCACCAGTTTACGTCACTTGTCACCAGCTTACGTCACTTGTCACCAGTTTACGTCACTTGTCACCAGTTAACGTTACCGCTCACATGTTTACCGTTATTTGTCGCCTGTTTCATTATCGATTGCCTTTTTCAAATCGCCCGTCACACACATACACACACCTGTCGACTCCACTACCCGTGCCGCTGACCCCTCTTCCCTGCCTTTCAGACTTCTCTGGAGGCGCCGGTGCCCCTCCTCCGCTCGGCCATCGTATGACGCCTACTGGAGGCCGGGCCGGGGACGACCCTCGCCCCGGCCCCGCTCCGGCCGCCCCGCCGCCCGCCGCCGCCGCCGCAGAGGGACCCCTCGGTCTGCCTGTGCGGAACCCTTCCGTAGACGGAGGCCTGCCGCCTCCGCGAGGATCCGTCTCCGGCCGCGGCTCTGTCTCCGAGTCAGACCGTCCTCCGTCGGCAGCCTCGCACCGCAGCGGTGGCGGCGGCGGCGGCGCGCGCGGTCCGCCGCCCGAGCAGCGTGGCAGTCCGCTGGGCACGGCGGGCGGCCCACGACTGACGCCCAGCGCCGGAGACGAACCGGAGAACAGAGAGGTGCCGCCGCCGGAGGAGACAGCGGCTCACCAGCTGGCCACGGTGGGTAGTGTCAGGAGGAGGGAGACAGGCCGACGGGAGGGGGGACAACATACTGCAGGCAGCGGTCTATAGCTGTCAGAAGCTGTCCGGTGATGTAGTCTGATGACACAATGGAAACTTGTCTGTTTGATGCCGATTTATCGTCATGTTTTTCAATCTGACTGTATTTGCTTAGTCTAATCTGTGGTGTCCAACTTGTTGGTAATTGACACTGTTATCTACTGCAATTTATGATTGCGATGTTTATTCTACATAATACATTTTCCTTATCGGGTTCATAACGCACAGAGGAACCCCGGGCTGGACTCCGTGCATCATTCGTCATGTTAGGCTGCGGCGGGTATTTGCTGGACATGCGGGATCCGCAGTCCCGATTGTTTCACGTTGCGGGTGCTTTAAGCTCAATGACAAACTGTATCAAAACCCACACAATGCTTGCACATGTTGAGATCCACCACACCATGGTCCGTAGGTACTCATTGCAGGTCCCTCACGCCATGTCAGCACCATAGTTTGGACTCGCCGCACTATGCCAGCACACGCCATCGATCCGCCTTCTCCATACCAGAGCATGGTGCCTTTGATTCCGTCACGCTGCACCAGGCCCCCTGGCTGCGGATCCAACGTATCGCATCAGCTGTATATCTGTCTGGCGATACCACCACACAACGCACTTACCAACCCTTCCTTCCCCGCAGGCACCTCCTCCAACCGTCGGACTGGAGCGGACCCACCCTCAGGGGGACGGCTCCCCAGCACCGCCACCGCCGGCCGCTGCTGCCGCCGAACCGCGAGTCGTGCCCGGCACAGGATCCTCCGGTGTACGCCTCTCCGCCTTCGCTGCCGTCAAACCCACCGCTCCACCGCCGGGTGTGGACGCGCCGGGCGCCGCGCGACCCCCACCGGACGGACCGGCGGCGGACGCGGCCCGCCCGCCGCCCGCAGGTCCGACCGGAGAGCCGAGAGACGCCCGGGAGATGCGCCGGTCTCCGGACGGGCCGAGACAGCAGCGGTCGGAGACGATTGGATCGGAGGATCGGGTGCCGCCGGCGGCGGCCCAGGCCGGGCCCCTCGCCGGGGTCGGCCAGACCGGCGCAGCAGGCGCGGAGAGGAGACGGGGAGGACGAGGCCAGGGAGGAGGGGGAGGACTCCTCGAGGAAGGCAGGACAGGGAGACGAGGAGGAGAGAGGGACAGGTATGACCGGAGATATGATGATCGCAGCGGGAGAGAGACGGGAGAGAGGAGCCGATCGTGACAGAGATCGCGATATCAGTCGCGGTGATCGCGAGAGAGATCCGGATCGGGATCGGGATCGGGATCGCGATCGCGACAGGGACAGGGATCGCGACAGGACGGACCGCGATCGTGATCGGGATCGAGACCGCGACCGTGACAAGGACGATAGGTGAGGAGCAGTTTGTCATCTGGCTGGGATAGTTTTGTTTGGGCGGCATGTGACCTTTGTTGTCGGCCCGCCCTTAAACCCCAATCATCATCATCAATAGTTTTGTTTATGCTTCAACTTTGTGGAAAAGGAAACTAAGAATATAACTGGGAACGGATTATTGTGACATGCTGCGGCAAAACCTGTGTAACGTTTGCCTCATCAACTAGGATTGTGACTTGGCATTTATTGTTCGCAAGCCGTGAATGTTGACATTCCTTAGAACTTGTATCAGCTGCTGTCATTGATGCATACTATCATAGTTTGTCATGTTACACGAGCTACTTGATGACAATCTGGCGACATTTTAGCCCTCTGCGCGTTACACTCAACACCACTCGGGTAGCGGCGACCCCTCTAACCACCGTCTGTCTGCCCTCTCTGCGCGGCAGAAGCTACGGCTACGAGCGTCGGCACCGTTACGACAGCATTGACAGTCGACGTGACGACGACTACGGCCGGGACTCCGACCGGCGGCGCCGCGTACGACCGACACCCGCGCGACGAGGCCCGACGATAGCAGGTCGGGCCTTGTGGCGGGCTGGGGGGGGGGGGGGGGGGGGGGGGTCGAAAGATGGAGCTTGGTGATTTGAATGAATGCATTGCACTTTTGTAGTTAATAGTTTGTGTGATTTGTTTATTTTATGAATCTTTTTGATTGAAAAACATTGTTTAATCAAATATATCAATGTGATTTATTGAATGAACTGTTGAATTGAACACAAATGTAACTGTTAGAATAAGTACCGAAGATGGAGCTACGCAAGAGGTTGTTATTATGCGCTGGGTGGCGGAGACAACCTGCAACTATGTGGTGTGAAAGCGGAATTAGAACGCAATATTGGGACAAAGCTTTATAGATAACACTTAAGGTGATCACGCAATTGTAATAGTTATTATCACCTCGGATCTGTCATGTGCCACTGGCAAAACTTCTGCCTCTGACCTGTGTTCCCTATTGACCTGTGACCTGCAGCGTTGGATTTCTGGCCGCTTTCTGGTCCCGGTACTTTGCTCTCTTCAATGAGTTACACCCCGTTTTACGGATCCTCAGCCCTTCGTGGTCAAAGCTAATCCCGGCCATGCTGCCGCCGCATTTCCCCGTGGAGGTGGCAAACTTTGTGTACAACGAGTTATTCTGGACTTAGAAATATAACCTTAGAATATATTTAAATATAATACAATAATTCCTAGTAATAGGTACGTACCACGCTCTAAAATTATATCTATTATATTCTGGGGTCCAGAATATTACTATTCTGGAGTTCCAGGAATATAACTCATTTAGTGAACAAAGTTTGCATCTCAACTGGTGTTTACTTCGCACGTTCGCTGAACCCGAAAGGCTGAGGCCCGAAACGGGGTAAGTAACTTCACTGAAGAGAGCAATTACTGGACCAGGGAACGGTCAGAAATCCAGCACTGTGACCTGGCTCCCTCTTGCCTGTGACCTGTCTCCCTTTCTGACCTCCTGTGTTCCCTCCTGACCTGTGACCTGTGTGCTCCCCCAGGCGTCGTCTGACCAACGGCGGCGGGACCGGGGACCGTGAACTTGACACATCGACCCGGACCGGTTTCTCCGGCCCCACAGCCGGGCCGGCTCGGAGCGCGACTTTGGCGACCGTCCTCCGTCGCGCTCCCACTCGCACTACAGCGCGCACTACGCGCACCGAGATAACGCCTACCAGTCCCACCATCACGGCTACTATGGAGGCAGAGAGCGCGAGCGCGCCAGGCCCACTGATGCCGCCTTCTATGCGCGTAAGTTGGGGGAGTTGAGAGGCTGTGCTTTTTGCTGGGAAATTGCACAGTAAATGCATATTGACTGTAGCGATTTATTTTCCCATCTTGGCAGTTTGAAACGCCTTGAGTTTCGATACTTTTGAAGCAAGTCTAGGATATTGGCCTTTTGGCGCTTCACAACTATTTGTATATATGTGATGTTGTTGTGAGATATCTTGTCTGTATTGTTCCCCAAGTTTCTGAAAGTGATCGCTGTATATTCTTCAAGTCTCTCTCTGGCCTTAGAATTTCATCTGACCCCATCCCATCCCTCACTGAGCCAGCGCCGTGCCCCTCTCCCCCTCCCCTCCTCCCAGCCAGCCAGTTAGCCCTGACGTTAGCGTACCGTGTGTCTCTGTGTTTCAGATAACACGTCTGCCGGCTATCCGTCGGCGGGGCAGCGGCCTCTCTATGACGACCGCACTCTCTACAACTACTACGTCCACCTGGAGAGACTGAGAGGCACCAACCCGCAGATGTTTCACTCAACAGATGACCGCGTATAGGTATGTACACAATTATAACACTCAATAGCTTGTGGAACTGCCATCAACCCGCAGATCTTCACACAGCATATGACTGTTTATAAGTGCGTTCTACGTCACTTTGTAATTGGAGCTTGATAGCTTTGCGATTGTATTAGTAGGAGTCACCGACCTTTTCAAGAGTTATTTATGGGCCAACATAACACAAGGCGCATCATCGTACGCCCTCCGGTGGCTCATCCCAGATGTGCATTGCAGTGCATTGCAGTGCATTGTACAGTGCATTGCAGTGCATTGTACAGTGCATTGCAGTGCATTG
>VOPJ01016024.1:29723-58192 GCA_014673585.1 Semibalanus balanoides | reverse complement strand
TTAAGTGGATGGCAGTGAGATAGCCGCGCTTTGGCGCGTGCTGCGGCCGACACAGTTGTCGAATCGACACGAAATTGTAAGGCGATGGATGGCACTGACTAGCAGACCTGCGTGCTAATTTTCGTGCATCTAACTTAAGCCGTCATTGAGTTATTAGCTTTTCGGTATTTTGCCACTTCGATATTTTGCCTTTTCGATATTTTGCCACTTCGATATTTTGACTATTCGATATTTTGTCATTACGATATTTTGTCACTTCGATATTTTGCCTATTCGATATTTTGCTTTTCGATATTTTACCTTTTCGATATTTTGTCTTTCGATATTTTGCTTTTCGATATTTTACTTTTCGATATTTTGCCTTTTCGATATTTTGTCTTTCGATATTTTACCATTTCGATATTTTGCCATTTCGATATTTTGCCACTTCGATAATTTGCGTTCGATATTTTGTCAGTCGATATTTTGCATATTCGATATTTTGCCATTCGTATTATGCATCGAATTTAATTTTGCGTTCGATATTTTGCATATTCGATATTTTGCGATACGATATTTTGCGATTTCGATATTCTGCGGTTTCTATATTTTGCGACTTCGATATTTTGCTTTCGATATTTTGTCCGGATACCATGCGCTCCATCCTCCAGCCGGGACCGAAGCTGCTAAGCTGCCTGAACATGAGACCGACCTGACGCCGACGTATGGGCTATACTCCCCGGGGCAGACGAGCTGCCTGCGCGGCCGTGGTGCAGGAGATGGCCACCACACCAGTCACCACTACGAGCTCCGCCGGCCGCCAGGCCGTGCCCAGCCGTTCGGGAGCAACGCTCTAATAAAGCCATTTGGCAACGATTTACGAGCGTCCGAGTGGCGTTTAGCGAGCCGAATTAAGCCCGTGGCTGCGGGTTCATCACGCTTGGGCAGTCTCCCGGCGGGCCGGCGCCGCAGAAGGGCGAGTTAACACCGGACAGATCGTGTTCGGCAGTGATTTGGCGCGGCGCGCGAACACCTCACAACTGACCAGTCACGGCGCGGGCCGCCGCGTTGCGTCATGAGGTCAAGCTGCTGGTAGGTGTGAACTGGGTTAACCAACAGTAATGGCTGGCTCTGTCGGCTGGCCTAAGTGCGGGCTGCAGAGTTCGTGACTGACGCATGTACGAGGGAACGTCTGAGATAATGATCTGAGTGAATGTGATGAGAGGTGGTGCCGACCCTCTCCTGTGAAGTCTTCGCACGCCGACCACCGTCGCTGTACGCTCGCCGGCACACGGCACCATGGTGTTGTGCGACTGAGGAGGTCATGGCCTGCAGCAGCCGGCGAGTCGCTCCGTCAAACGGTCAGAAGCACTCGTCACTCCGACACTGACCGAAGCACTGACTGATCGCAGTGCGTTCGACTCGATGTCTTTGTCATGTCAAACGCCAGGTACGTGTGAAATTGTCAAATGACAACAAATCGCCGTTCGCACGCCACGCACTTTGGATCTACGCCTGGCAGCGTGCGAGCCGGGGGACATTCATCAAATGTGCAGCCTTACACAGACAGCTGTCAAATCTCTGAAGTTGAGCCCCTCTCAGCGACAGGGCAGAGTATGAGACGCCATGTCGGCCGTATTCGTCGCGTTCGCACGGCGCTCGTTCGCTATTTGCACATGCACATTTGTACCGAGCTCCTATCGGGTGACAGCTGCTTTGCGGCGGCGCCTGAGCCTCCGCCGATATCACCGGCCTGGACGCACGACCGACGTCGATTTACAAAATAAAACATACGCTGGACACGTTTATTGGGGTAACTCAACTTTTAAACACATTTCCTTTGACAAATCTTCGGCGCCGATGACGAATCGTTCAACAGAGACAGCACTGAGTGTCACTTAACATTTCGCTTTTCATGATACGGGTAGGTTGCTAGGCGGCGACATGTCGCCCACTGCCGCTGACGCGAACTGACGACCGCGACCGCGATGAAAACGACCGCGACAACGTGACTTAACAGCTCCAATTCGACGGACCGGTGCCGCACTGGGTCGCCACCGCTCGACCTCTACACTCAGTCACTAATCACGCCGCACACCATTCAATCCGAGCCCGAACCGATCTCACAGGCGACGCGCGAAAACTGCAACTGAAAAGACGACTTATTACTGAGACGTTGGTTCATGGCGATTACGGGAGAGACAGCAGCACGCGGCTCGACACAGCCGGCCGGGGAGGGCACGAGTCCTCGGCGTCGACGACGGGGCGATCGTTTCCGGAGAGAGAGCGGCGAGTCGCACAGACGACGGTATCGGACCCACCTGTCCAGACAGCTTCACGACCGCACATGCCATGCTCTGCAGCGGCCAAGCAGCACTGAAACCAGTCACCTTACACCTTCCCACTCAACACTCAGCACATACACACACATTACTGACTCCCGTCATCTATTACCCACTACTGACACACATTCACACACAGCACGGTGCCAGCAAACCCACGCTGACACTACCACAGCATCATGCCTCACCAGACCACCTAGACGGGCACCACCACAGATGGCGCTATTGTCTCAGACAAGCGTTCCTAGATGTCGCTACCAGAGCCTGACGGAGCGCCGCCGCGGTGCGTGCGCGTGCGCCGATGGAGTGGTTTGGCGACTGGTCCCCCATTGTAATGATAGATGGTTCCAATATAAGCGTCTCGGCTGTGTCGGCTGCCGGTGAGCAGCAGTTGTCGATACTCGAGAGGTACAAACCGTCTGCGGGAAAACCAGCTAGTGAGACAATCTTGCGTAGACTTGACATGAGAGCCTCACTCCCATGTCAGCAGCACCACCTGACACCGGACCCATTGCCCGCCCTCATCACCCTCTCACACTCCAGGGCGGGCTAGAACGATGAGCTCATCGTCCGCAAGCGGGTATAGTTCCTTCTTAAGCTGATGTGCCGGCTATCCAGGCGGGACCGCTTGATTTTGGAACGCCCAATAGTACACGCCGGCGCGGTGGTGCCCTTGGTGACCCGGGGATGGTGGTGGCACTTATGCCGAGCAGCGCGGTGGTGCCCCCCTTCACCGCCAAAAGCAAAAAAATTCCGCGCCGCGAAGCGGCGCGAATTTGTTTTGCCTTCATTTGTGGTGGTCGCCTACGGCCTGGTGCCACCGGCCCGGCGCGGGTGGTGCCCCTTAAGGCCCAAGGGGGGGCGGGGGGGGTCCATGACCCCCGGGACCCCTCCGTCCCTTGGATGCTCGCCGACTGGATTATGAAGGAGAGCGATTGGGCTAAGGTCAGCTGGTGGGTTAAGCGGCCTGTCCTTGCGGCCGACGGCGGCGGCAATCGCCTCCTGTGCGACTCTCGGTGATACGCGCAGCTGTGAGCTGCGACCGCGCACTCTTAATCAGAGAAGAAGTGAAGAGATCTCGAGGTTAGTTGGCTTCAAATAAAGGCTGTTACATCACGCCTCTGAACTGGACGTGCCATCCTGAAGAATACTCAGATGAAACGCGGCGGCCCCCTGAGAGGGGGGCAAGGAGCCGGCGGCGCTTTCAGGGGCGGCGACGGCGACCGCTCGTCAGCCGCATCCGGTGCAGTCGCCTCCTCCTCGCCAGCCGCCCGCCCGCCCTCCGTTGCTGGAGTCTCCCACTCACTAATTCTTACTTAGAGAAGCCACGGTGGGGATTAACGGTGTAACGACAAAGCTCGAAAAACAAGGAATTTTTAGTTAGCCGGCGTGCGAGACAGAGCGGAGCCTCTATAAGCCATTCGTTCGTTGTAGTATCTGGTCTTCATGTCAAGGCCGTCGACAAGTACTGGTGGACACAGGGATCCGCCGCAGTATGCACTGCTGACGTAGCTTTTTGCAGGTGCCGCCGAGGGTACGAGAGCCGTGACTCCTCCGCCAGAGCCTGCTTCGGACGCCGCTCGGGTCGGGAAACATGATACTGTAGTCACAGGCGCGAAACTACTTGCGAGGCTGTCAGCGAGAGATGAGGATCGCACGGCGAGAGAGCAGCCGGTAAATACGGCGCCCGTGTAGAGAGTAAGCGTGTGTCATGCGGCCAAGCATGCAAGACGTCACGTACAATTTTGTAGTGAAACTGGGCGCGCCGAGAGCTGAGAGGCGAGCTATGCTGTCAGAATCATCCTCCAGACTGCCAGGAGATTTTATTCCTAGTTCGTTCACGCATAGTCGCTCAGGGCTGTCACATTGTGTCAAAATATTACTTCTTTCAACCTCCGGGGTCGGATGAGGAGAATTACCACTAGTTGTGTCGAAGTCTGCGAGGCCATCGTGCACATGGATGGCTCCTCAGGTTCTTCCGAAACCTTCCTGGCTCGCCTCGGTTTGCGAGCTGTGACTACTGACTGGTCCTCTGGTTCCTCAGAAGCTTTCCTGGTCCGCCTGGTTGTGTGAGTTGTCTCCAAAACTGACGGCTCTTCTGGTTCCTCAGAAACTTTTCTGGTTCGCCTGGTTTTGCGAGCTGTGTCCACCACTGACGGTTCCTCTGGTTCCTCAGAGGCTTTTCTAGCCCGTCTAGTTTTGACAGTGGTGTCGAGCTTTGATTGGTCCTCAGGCTCTTCAGATGCCTTCCTGGTTTTTCTTCCTTTCTGAGTAGTGTTCAGTGAGACTGAATCATCAGTGCTCTTCGTTTCAGAGGTCTTCCTAGTTCTCCTTCTCGTTGCAGTTGTTTCAAGTGCAACTGGCTCCTCAGGTTCCTCCGATGCCTTCCTGGTTCTCCTGCCCTTGGCCATTGCATCAGGGGCCTTCTCCGGCTCTTCCGATGCCTGCCTGGACTTCAGGGACCTGGCGGGAGTACCAGCGGTCGCAAACACGTCCCTCTCAACTGAAACTCCCCTCAAAGACCGCCGCCTGGTGTCGCCATCATCAGTCGCCGTCGCCAGATCCCTCGGCTCCTCCGGCTCCTCCGGCTCCAGCGACTCACTGCGAGTCCTCATACTGCGTCTGACCGGCGTGGCGGGGCCCACGGATCCTGCCCGGGACCTCGACCTCTTGCTGGTGGACGTCGGAGCCGGCTCCGGCTCTGTCGAGACGCTGCGACGCATCCTCTTCCGCGTGGACGCCGGATCCTCCACCTCGGTCGGTTCCAGCTCCTCAGCGGCGGCGGTTTCGACCGAGTCTCCGGCCGCCGCGCCGACGCTCTGTCCCTCCGGCACGGGCGACAGCGGGTCGACAGCAGCCAGCAGACTCAGTCGGGAGCGCGGCGTGGTCGTGCCGGTCAAGCTGCGCCGCCCACTACGCCGCACGCTAGACGGCGTCGCCGGCAGCGTCGCGGCCGTGTCGGCGGGAGGGGACGACGGCACCTCCGAAGGCTGCTCCTCAGCAAGCGGAGACAGAGACACTGGGTCAACACGCGCTGCCTCCGCTCGCACGGACGCCCTCGTCGGTGGGGAAGACGTAGGAGTGATGATCTTTGCCACCGGCGCGGAGGGGGTGGCGATCTTGGCTTCTGGGGAAGAGGGTGGCTCAGTGCTCTCCTCTTCGGGAGAAGTGGACGGCGACGCGATCTCCGCCACAGGGGAAGCATGTTCAGCAGAATGGGCCTCCAGTGCTCGAGAGTCCGGCTGGACGGATGATGGAGTCTTTTCAGGTGAGGATACTGTCGCAGATTGGGTCTTCTTTGTCGATGGAGTTCTTGAGGGACTTCCTTTGGGCGACACCATTGCGGCAGGTGATGATTCTGCCACTGGCACAGATTTGTGATGCGGAGATCTCTTCGGTGAAGGGGTTGCCATACGTGGTGACCTCTTAGGCGATGGAGTTACCACACGTGGTGACCTCTTGGGCGATGGAGTTGTCACGCGTGGCGATCTCTTGGGCGATGGTGTAGCAGTTCTTTCATCGTTCTTCGGCGATGGCGTTCTCGACCGAGTTTTCACCGCCGCCAAGTCCTGCTCCGCTTCCGGACTCTGAGGAGATGAACTCTCAGGCTCCACCGCCTCAGCCATATCGATTGACGCCTCCACCTCTTCCGACCCGCCCACGCCGGCCACCACCGTCCTCTCCACGACAGTAGTGGTCACGCTGGTAGCGGTCACCTCTACGCCAGTAGCGGTCACCTCCTCGGTCACGCTGGTAGCGGTCACCTCCTCGGTTACGCTGGTAGCGGTCACCTCCTCGGTTACGCTGGTAGCGGTCACCTCCTCGGTTACGCTGGTAGCGGTCACATCGGTCACGCTGGTAGCGGTCACCTCCTCGGTCCACGCTAGGTAGCGGTCACCTCCTCGGTCACGCTGGTAGCGGTCACCTCCTCGGTCACGCTGGTAGCGGTCACCTCCTCGGTCACGCTGGTAGCGGTCATCTCCTCTGTGACGTTGGTAGCGGTCGCCTCCTCCACCACTGCGATGCTGACGGCCTCAGTCGTCTCCGTCACGGCCGCGGTGCCGGCCCTCCGCCGCAGGCTACTCCGCGGCGTCAGCAGCGGTGTACCGACCACCGGGCTCGCCTGTCGCAGCACAGATGACCGCGACAGTCGGCCGCCGGCCGGCGAACTGGGCGGAGACGGTGACACCTGCTCACCGGGGCGAGCCTGCAGCGAGGTGAAGCCCTCGAACAGCTCCTGCTCCTCCTTCTCCTCCTCCTCACTGTCCGACTCCAGGCGGAGCTCGATCGGCTCGATCCGGCTGTCGGCCACCTCCGAGCCGGAGGAGACCAGACCGGTGCCAGATGACGTCAGTGAGGAGCGTGGCACGTCCATCACAGACCACTCGGGAATGTCCAGAGCGCGACCGATCCGCTGCAGCGCCTCCTGCATCCCAGACGGAGGCGCCAGGTAACTTGACGACAGCGGGGAAGTGTCCTCTACCGCCGGCTCGTCCTCCTCCTCCTGGTTCTCATCTTCACCAGTCAACCAGGCCACTCGCTTCGTTACCACAGGCTCTTCACCAGGCGACTCCTCGACGACGGACTCCTCGCGGCGCGTCTCCGTCTTCTTCGTGTGGATCACACTCGTCCCGGCCAGCACCTGGGCCTCCAGCGAGGCCAGACCGCCCTCCGGCTCATCTCCATCCTGTTCCCTGTCCTCCTCAACCTCTTCACCGGTCACCCAGGCAGTCTGCTTCACCACCACAGGCTCCTCACCAGACGACTCCTCGACGACGACAGACTCCTCATGGCGGGTTTCTGACCTCTCAGTATGTACCACGCTCGTCACAGTCAGCACCTGAGCCTCCAGCGCGCTCAGACTGCGGTCCTGCTCCTCACTCTCCTCACCAGTCACCCAGGCAGTCCGCTTCACCACCACAGGCTCCTCGACAGCCTGTCTCTCTCTCGTCTCCTCCGGCGTCTCCTCGAGGCGCGTCTCCGTTCTCTCCATACGCACATCACTCGTTTCAGTCAGTACCTGAGCCTCCAGAGCGTCCAGGCTGTTCTCCCTCGACAGACCCTCGGTCATGGCCGACGTCAGGCTGGTGAACTTGTTGCCAATCAGAGGGCTGAACTCGCCAGACGAGCCGGACACGCGGCGTTCGTCGTCCTCAGACGGTTTGGCCGACTCTGCCGCACTCGCACTGCTGATCACAACGCTCACAGTCGACAGCTCCGTGTGAATTTCAGTGTGCACCTCTCGGCGCGCACCGTCCGACACATCCTGAAGCTCTTCGCCGTCACTCTTCGCATCGTGGGATTTCCTGCACGGGCTGGCGGGTGCCTCGACAGGCTCTTCTGTTCGTGGGGTGACGGACGCCCGATGAAGCTCTCTGCGCGGACTAGGCGACACAAGGTGAAGCTGTTTGCGCGGGCTGTCAGCAGACACGGACGTCGCCAGCACCTCCTGTCGAAGACTGGTCATCTTGCCGGCCACCGTCGGCGTAGAGAGCGACACCCTGCCAGCGAGTCCCGGCGAGCGCAGTGCGGCGAGCTCCTGCTGAGGTGTCGAGTGCCGCTGCCCTTCATCGTCGCTCGGCGGGGGCGAGGTTCGCTCCTCACTCACTGTGTCGTCATCATCACCGGCGCGTGACCGCTGCATTACATCGCCGCCCATCGTCACGGCCACGTCGCTCTCATCGTGCCACGAGCGCTCCACCAGCCGCAGCTGCCGCTCGCGATCGAAGATCTCCACCGTCTGGTTTGCCAACGTCTGGTTCGCCACCGTCGGGCTCGCGTCATCGTCACCGACACGCGACCTCTGCAGCACATCGCCACCCATCGTCACGGCCACGCCGCTCTCGTCGTGCCACGAGCGCTCCACCAGCCGCAGCTGCCGCTCGCGATCGAAGATCTCCACCGTCTGGTTCGCCACCGTCGGGCTCGCCTCGAAGCTGTAGAACTCGCTATCGTCCAGCTCGCTGGCGAGCGACTGGCGTTTGCGAGGTGGGGAGACCGGCTCAGGCGTCGGCACGCGTTCTGCGGCCGCCCACGCGTCGGCCAGCGTCACACGCGGCTCCGGCAGCCGCCCGACGCGTGCCGCCAGCGGGCGCGGCGTCTTGCCGGGTGTGAACAGCGACGCCAGCCGTACCGGCGTGGCCACCGTGGCCGGACTTGGCGAGCGGTCGGCAGGCGCAGCGGACGGGGCGTCGCGTGCCGGCCGCCGCAGCGGTGCCGGAGTCTTGCCCGGTGTGAAGAGCGTGGCCAGCGGCGGCAGGGTGGTGTCGGCGCGGCTCTCCTCCAGCGAGCGGCGGCCACGCAGCAGACCGAACCGCAGCTGCTTCGACGGCGTGTCCTCACCGTTCGCACCTCCTCCGCTCGCCTCCAGGTAGCGATGCACCTTCAGAATTGACTGCGGCGTCATGGCGGCCGCGGGCGTGCGCGCCTGGGGCGTGCCCACCTGCACATCGGAGCGACGCGCAACGCGGCGCACTGGCGGCGTCTGAAGCAGCCGGCGGACGTCGGAGCCCAACGGACGGCGCTGTCCTGCGCGCGGGGTGCCGCTCTCATCATCATCCTTCATCAGTTTCCTCTTGTTCCGCGGCCGGAACGGCGTCGCAGCGACTGGCGGCGGCGCTGGCCTCTTACCCTCCTGTTCGAGCAGCTCCTGTATGAATGTGGCGCGCGAGCGGACGGTGGCGGGCACCTGATGCAGCTGCGCCGACAGCGGCCGGCCGCGGGCGCCAGGCGCGCCCAGTCGACCCGGCCCGGCACGCGGTGCGCCGTCCCGCCGGTGTGTCAGAGTCGGCAGTAACTGGTGCAGCGACTCGCGGAAGTCGGCTCTCTCGGGGACGACCGGCGCCACGGCCGCCAGGCGGCGCTGCAGACCGGCCGCCTCCCGGTAGCGGCCCCGCTGCAGGTAGAACACGTGCAGCAGCTCGACACACTCCCTGTCCGCGTTCTCCTGCAGGAACTCGACAAAGCGCCGCTCCACCGTGGTGTCCAGTGGCTGCCGCATCAGCTGGGTCAGCAGGCGGCGCTGCTGGCAGCCGCTCAGCAGCCAGCCGGCCAGCTCGTCGCCGCCCAGCGTCCGGTGCCGCCGTTCGTACTTGAGCGCCTCCGTCACCAGCCCATTGTCCAGCAGGACACGCAGGTGCAGCTGGAGGTCGGCCGCGTGCGGCGCCGGCAGGTGGCGCGCCCGGGCGTACTGCAGAGCGGCCCGCGGCGCGTCCTGTGCCAGGAGCGACTCCACGATGCGCCGGTGCTGCCAGGCGCTGAGGTCGGCCGGCTGCACGAGCGGGTCCATCAGAAACACCAGCGCCGAGTCCACGTTGCCGTGGTCCAGGTGCCAGAAGGCGTGCGTCAGCTTGATCAGGCTGGGCGACATGGCGAAGCAGGACGGGAACGACTTGAGCGTGTCGTCGTGCACGTCCGACACCAGGCGACTGAGGTCCATCAGCAGGTAGTGCGTCAGCCGGTGCTTCCGCACGTCCGGCACGCCGTCCAGCAGGTAGGCCCGGGTCAGCGCCAGCAGGGAGCGCGGCGGGTACGAGCCGTCGCCGTCCTCCTGCCAGCAGACGCGCAGCGGCTCTCCCAGCTCCTCCGCCAGGCCGTCGATCATCAGCAGCCGCCGGCCGAGCTGGCGGCGCCGCTCGGCGTACCACTGCGCCAGCACCGCGCCCGGGTACGCCAGCTCGAGCGAGTCGTCGCCGGTCGTCTCGCCCTGCTCCGGCAGCAGGCCGGCGTGACACAGCCACATGATCACCGCCGTGTGCAGACTGCGGACGCGCAGCACGTAGCTCTTCGACTCGAGCTCGCCCAGGCCGCCGTCCGTGTTAGCCGTCCGTGTCGCCATCGTGTCCAGCACGTGTCCCATGCCGTCCAGCTGGGCACGCAGGCCGTGCAGCGCGGCCACGTCCTCGTCGGCCAGCACGCCGCCGCTCATGTCGAACAGCGGCACGCACGTCGCGTCGATCTGCGTCACCACCTCCACGGCGCGGCGCCACAGCCAGTCGAGCAGAGCGCGCAGCGTGCAGCCGGCCGGGTCGGCGTCGCCCGACGACCAGCGCGCGGCGCAGGCAGCCAGCAGCGAACTGAAGCCGCGCTCCAGCGCCAGCGTCAGCAGTGCCTCGCGCTGCTCCGCTGGCGAGATGGCCCCGGGCGCCACCAGAGCGAGCCGCCGGGCCGTCTCGTACACCTGCAGCGGGTCAGCCAGCTGGGCGCCGCCAGCCGCCTGCAGAGTGCGTAGCAGCTGCTCCTGCGGCCCGCAGAACGTCAGCGCCTGCACGCCCACGTCCAGCAGCAGCGTGGTGGCCAGCAGGCCCGAGCGCGAGTCCCCGGCGCGCACTGACACGCCCATCACGATGCCTTCGCGCGCGTCGAGTGAGAAGAAGCGGAGGTACTCACAGCGCTCGAGCGCGGCCGCGTCCACGCGATGCGGCATGTGCGCCTGATACCAGCGGTTCAGGTCGAACAGCGCCAGACAGGTACAGGCCGACGCGCCGTCCTCAGTCCATGCCTCCCACACGATCGCGCAGGAGGTAGCGTCACGCGGCACCAGACTGTCGTCCCCTCCTCCACTGGCGTCCGGTACAATCGCCGGCAGCGGGAGCGCCGACAGCAGACAGCTGGCCGAGACCCGGCCGGCGTCCGGCTGCTCGGGCGTGGTGGTCAGGTCGTACACCAGCTTCATGCCGGCTTGCTCGAGGCCGCGGTAGACGGGCGCGCCCTGCTCCCACTCGCGCTCCGTGTAGAGCAGCGCGTACAGCGCCGCCGACGCCACCGAGTCGTTCATGTCGTGGTGCGCCGGCACACTGTTGAGCAGCCACAGGTAGACGAAGCGGCGCGGGTCGTTCTCGGGCTCGAGGAACACGCAGCCGACGACGGGCAGCTGCTTCGGCTCGTAGCGGCTGGCGAACTCCATCTGCAGGGTCTCCAGGTTCCACACCTGCGCGACGCAAGGCACACGGTCACCCGATCAGCGAATCAGACAGACACGAGCTGTGGGACCAAGAGCAGCCAGTGAAGTACGGCAGTTACGGGAAGGATGGATTGAAATACGAGCAGCAAGTTAGCTACACAGTACACACATGAACAGCAGGCCTATTCAGCGATATCCAGCGGCACTTTGTTATTGTAGGGTAGAAGCATAATTATGTCACACTTCCGTCTCATTGTCAGAAATAATTATGACAGAGATAAAAGAACAATCACAGTCACGTGCTAGTTTAAAACAAAGACAAAGACGGCCGATAGTTGCAAATACAACCGGGATTTCAAGTCCCTATCGTTTTGTGCATAGTAAGTCTCTTTATATGAGGTGTTTATGAGGACAAAAATTACCCGGAAAGAACAAAAGTAATATGAAAATTTAGTGTCCCAGGATTGCTTTAGAGCCAGGGTGCAGATTGGAAATTTCAGACTAAAAATCAGGAAAAAGAGTGGAAAATTCTACCTAAAAAGAGCCTTTTTCAAGAATTTACTTGATCAATTTTCTGGCTTTTTACATAATACAATAAATGGGTGAAAAATAATATCAAAAGTGAAAAAGAGTGGAAATATCCTTCAAATTGGGCAAAAGGAGTGGAAAATTATTTAATGTAGGGCGTCGCTTTACACCCAAAATTCGCAATCCTAGAACACTGTGCAAATTTGACTACCGCAGTTAAACAATTACTAATATCCTGAGTTTCCGCTGTCGGTCGAAAACAAGACCTTAGTTAAAAGTAACAACATACGACATAATACATATGGAAGCAGACAATGCATCAGGGTACCATTGCTGACTTCTTGTCATAAACTCACTAATCAAAGAACCAATAGATAACCGCGAAAAAAGTGCTACATTTGCGCCTCCCTGAAACAATCACTTTGTCAGTGGAAACGTTGAATGGGAAACCATGAACAAGACGCGATTTCAGGGCAATGCTACACCACTCCACGTTTAGTGATGAAAAGCCGAATTCATAACTCAATCGCCGAATTGCCGCCATTGAGTCAAACGAAACACGTAAGTGTATGACGTGATGGTACCCAGGAAAACTAATTCAATAGAGTTATTCTTTTAAACCTTACCTGCACCTGTACAGTTAGACCGGTTAGGTTAGGGTAGGTAATATATATCAAGTATCGCGAATGGATAACACTCCAAAACTAATTACATATGCACCAATCATTCTGAACCATCCCCATAATGAACTGCTGCCCAGATGCAGGGGGCGGCGCCCGGCCTGGGCGGTACTCCTATCTGGCAGAGGCACATTTAACCCGCGCGGCGTTAGGGGGGGGGGGTAAATATTACCCCCCGCTCCCGTATTTCCGCAAAAAAACTTGAAAAAACTGTAACAGATAACGGACCGTTCAAAGTCAAGTACCTTATCCAGCATCAATTTGACGTCTACCTAAAAATATATTCCATCGAAAAAAGTTGAGAAACTTTGGAGATAATGACGTTTTGATGACGTCATGTCATGCCATTTTTGGTTTGAATAACGACAAATGGTTGATGCATCGTAGAAACATAAGCTTTGAAGCAAAATCGGCAAACGCAAAAACTGAATAAGGACAGGAAATTGAATTATCATACAAGGTGGCAATTTCGGATTTCCAAAATTGTGGGTTTTTGAACCCCCCCAAAAGATCCAAAAAACTTGATTTTTTTCAGAAATTTTTCCCAAAAATTGAAAAAAAATTTCAAAGGTATCTAAAAAAACGGAATATATATATGAGAAACAAGTGTAATGAATACCCAGACAAAATTTCAAAGTAATAGCTTGGTTTTTCAATGACTGATTGCTCTCCAAGCATAAGTAGGTAATGACGTCATTTTTCAAAATAACGTTTTTTGGATTTTTTGAACTGATACAGATATATAAATGTCATTTTTGTGTTTATGAGACAAAACTAACCTAGAAACATGCATGTATTCATATTAGTCATTTTCAGTTTTGACCTTAGATGACCTGATGCTTGACCTTTTGACGGGGTCAAGTTGAAAAAATGACTGTTTTCTATCGATTCTACGTGCAAAATGACCCCTAAAACATGTGTCACAAGGCTTTTAGACCTCTTTACAGTTGACCTTTTGTGACCTGACCTTGACCTTGTTATTTGCATGCAATTTCACTTTTACTTAATGCAATAGATGTATTACACCTTTGAGAGCTTTATGGCATTGACAGTCTTAATCAAAGGATTATTAATTGAAAGTATGTAACCATTAACTCAATTAACTCGAACTTTCCATGTGACCTGACCGTGACCTTACATTTTACCTAACTTGAAAAAAAAATTGGGTATGCATTCGATTCGTTTTCATTGAGAGCTATCGATCGCCGCCTTGTGCGTCTCGCTGCGGTTATTGGTTCGGAAGATAAGAGAGGGGGTAATATTTACCCCCCACCCCCCTTACGCCGCGCGTTCGGCGAGAGACCCCTATTTTTAGGCAATCTCCATGGAAATTGTATATCAGTCATTTTTAGGTCGGGCAAATATTAAAGTCTCCGAACGTTTTCAAAGGTCAGATTTTCCGGTTTTAGGATTTTGATCCAGAAACCCCTAAATATCTCAGAAACTATGATAGCTAAGAACAAACGGGAAAACATCTAAATCTCTCAACAAACGATAATTCCGACAAGACTTCAGATGTGAGTTAAAGTCAATGGTTAGGCTCCAGAGGTTATCAAAGGTCAAAAAGGCTATGTTTGGCAAAGCTGCTTTTCGTGAGTAACATTTCACTTACAAATTATATACAAATGATTTAAACGTTATTCAGTTTGTCTCGTCAACGCATTTTGACACAATGTTGTTGACCAAATTAGGTCAACGGATAAATTTGACACCAGGTAAAGGTCATTTGGTGACCAGAATAGGTTGTGTTGCATATGAGGCGTCGCCGTTTGACGAAAAAATCATATTTGTGTCATCTGACCGAATTTATATTTATTCTTTCAGATTTTCAAACAAAGCATTGCCGACTGCACTAGTTCCCTAAAAACTACCTAGCATAACATTATTTGAACCAAAATTGCGCCATGGTTTATTAATACTTAAGCTTAAAATAACATGATTCTCGCACATAACTTCGGTCTGATCCAATGCATTTCTTGAGAAGAAGCATTAATTAATTCTATCACTAATATTGGAGATCACCAAATTAATTCGACTTTAGGTCACCGATATAACTAAATCAGGGATATACTTATATTATGTACCTTTGACCACATACAATTATGTAAATTTGAAACCCATTAGCAAAAACTTTAAATATCGTATGACCACAAACAATTATAAGGTGTGGTCACGTGATCTGGCCTGGTGACCTAACCTGATATGACCCGAGGTGTTATTTTTCAAAAGTGTGAGTAATTGATGCCCCAACAGCTGTGCTAAATTTGACGGCGCTGCACGACGCTGTTTTTCTGCTACTTGTGAAAAAAGGCGGGCGGAAGTCAACCCCTTGGCGGTGCGCGATATTATAGTAACAGGCATTTCGAGGGAAGAGGACAATTGGGTTCCAATTAGAATGAGTAACATTCTGCCATTTGTATTGATCTACACAGCCAAGTCACATATGTGGTCCAATAAGCTGTAGTGCTGTAGTATACCTACAGCAAAACACGACTCATAACATATCGACACAAGCCGCCCGGAACAGCCCGTGGCAGCGCTAAGACAAGACAAGGTAGATTCCCGGTGAGACCAGGAGGATGGATAACAGTCCTGGTAGAACCAAGAGATGGTTCAGAGTCCTACTAGAGCCAGTATATGGTACAGAGTCCTACTAGATCCAGGAGATAGTACACAGTCCTGGTAAAACCAGGATAATTGAAGTTGTAATTTCATCGAAACGATTCCTTGAAGCTAGCTTCGTATCCAAAAAAGTCAGAGTTTGTCTATCGATTGAGAGTAATCAGCAAACCTTGGTAGGGACACGACAGATGAACGGAAGGGCATCAAGGCATGGGGCGTCATCTGCACCATCGTCGACCATTCGGACGCAGTCCTCGTCAGTGCCGTTGGTGTTGTCTGGTCCACCGCTGATCCAGGTGACCGACCAGTCGGTGCCGTCGATGGACTGGAAGGAGCCCTCGGAGGCCAGGTCCGATATGCCGACAAATATGTACGATCCAGTGCCGAAGTACTGGTAGAGGATGCGCCAGATGCCCATGTTGATGACAGGCGATAGGCGGGCTCCCGGCTGCAGTCCGGCGCAGTGCTGGTCAGCGTTCTTCCAAGTTTGGGCGGTGGATACGTAGTGGTAGCAGTAGTCGTCCAGGGCCAGCCAGCCGGCCGGACAGGGTGTTCCATACAGACAGCGAAGTGGAGATTCGCAGATGTATCCGTAAGGCTTCGTTGCGCAGTCATATACATTGAGCAGATTTGCCTTTGTAGTTTCCTGTGATAGTTTGACACACCCAGTTTCGGCATGATTACGGGTCAGTTGCAAAACTGAAGCGCAGCTACTCCTCTTTGCCTCCTGTGACAAGAGCTCCATTTTGCATCTTCAGTCCGATGAACTCTGACGTCGACGGTCGTGAAGGATGGTGGACCATCCATGCGACCTCGGCCTCGTCGTTCGGTGTGGCCAGGTCGGCGTTTTCAGCAAAACCTTGGCAAGCGGACCTGTACGTGTTCCAGGCTTGTCTTATAATGGGAGCTTGACGAAGGTAGCAGCTATTTCAAAACAGAAGCCAGTCAGACGGACAAGCTGGGTTGACCGGGGGACGGATGTAACTGACCGGTACAGCGGCGCTGGTGCCAGCTGTCGAGTCGAGCAGGCTGTCAAACAGCTGACAAGATCCGTGACTGGTGAGCGTGAAGCCGAGACAGCCGGTCTGTCTGTCGCACCAGGCGGCGCAGCTGAGACGCGAGGGGCCGGAGACTCGGACAACGGCCCTACGGAGAAGTCGTTCAGACTGCGGACGTACGAGGCGCCGGCCAGCAGCACACAGCTGAGGAGGAGCACGGCGGACGGCCGGAGGACACCCATCGTGTACGGTGGCGGTAGCCGTCTGGACGGCGGACGGCGTACCTCCACGGGCCACGACCAGGCCGTGTTGACGCCGTCGGCATGGTGATGGCTTGTTGGCGGAGGGTAGTGCTGTAGGCCAGTCATTTGTGCAAATGTTTGCCAAGGCATTATCTGAAGAACTTTTAATGCAAGTGATTTACACCGGTAAATCTAGGCTTCGAGTTTGGGTGGCGAAAATTGCGCTCCGCTTCGACAGCGAATGCTGTTGACCGGGGGAGCGGCACTAGGTCGTCGGGACAGTTAAACACAGTGGCGGCGCCAGGGGTCAAACGTAGGTGAGGCAGTACAGAGGGAGGGGGGTTTCGTGTTTTTTGGGTAGGTTGATACATATATGCAGAGCAGATCACCACGGTTAACTAAAACTAAAACAACTAAACCGCTACACGCAGCCGGTTTATATGCTTTGCCTGTCATCACATTGAAATTTAATTGGGAATATACAAATATTATTACGTAGTGTGTGCGTTACGTAAGGCTTGTCAACTGCAATCTGCCAGTTGAAAAGAATTGTGCGATCGCATTTAAGAATAGGACTCAGAGTCTTCACATAAAATCATTCGGTACATGCGTAGAACACGGCTAAGAAAAATGCATAACAATATTTGCAATATAAATGATCTGCCCCATTCCCTGCAAAATATGGTACACTATAATAATTACATTATAAAGGAGATGTAACAAATTGATCAAACCATCAGAAAAAGATTTGTATGCAAACATAACTAATGCATTGTATTCAAATTTCGGCGCCTGTCATGCAGAGGTCCTTTGCTGCTGCCGCGTTTACGCCGCATCGGATTTCTCCGGAACAGAAGCGCCCGGCTAAAAACTCAGCTAGATCCTGGAGCGCTGAGAACCGCCAAAGAGACCTGGGCGAAACAAGCGTTTGGGCTGTGAGGCAAAACACAGCCCAACTTTTCACAATGCTTACTTGTTCATAGCTAGGCTGATTTGAGCCTAACGAAACCAACACAAATATTGTAATAACATAAAAATGAGACGCGTTTTAGCTGCTTGATTTTTTTGTCTATTAAATATGTATTTCTTAAATATCCTACTAAAAATCTTATAAATTAGGAGAAAATGAATTACCACTTAATATGTTTTGCTATATTAGGTAAGGCACTGCCCTCATCTACCCAATGGAAAAACCGCCCGCTGCACAGTGTGGCCGAATGCCGGTTTAGCCTGAAATTTATTTAAAACCTGATTTTCGAATTTTCTAACAATGTCTCTCAATGGATAGGTAAATTGTCAAAAAGTTTATCGTTATATTTGCATATTTGTGTGCTAATTGAACGTTTAAGGGCTATAAAGTTGCTGTCTAAATGTGCAACGCTCAACTGGTTTCCTTTTGAAAAATGAGCTGTAAAAGCGCGGAACGTACTCCTGCTTTTAATCGTCCGGGAGGGGGGGCAGAGCCTTAAATGTTCCTTTACCAAGGGACGATAAGCCAAAGAGGGGGCGCGGGGGCCATGCTACCCACCTGAACAAAAATACATCGCACTATGATATATGAAATTTTTTAGAAGCGGCGTAGGTGCTGTGTTCCCGGTAAATAATAGAAAATGAGTTTCAACAATGCAGTGGCTCGTTATAAATAACATGCAATTGTTATAATATGTTTGCTGTAAGTTATTCTGGAATAATGCTTGCTTAAATAGGACCTCCTCACATGTGACGTTTTCAGAAAAGTCCTTTGCGAATAAACAAAAATACAATACGAGACTCAAGGGGCCTCAATAAAATTTAACTACGACTGAATTCAGCGTATTTTTCTGCATAGAGTCGAACAAGATTTTCCTGCCCCAACCTGCCTCCGCGCCGTTCATTCAGCTATGAACTTGTCGCGGCGGCCTGGCTGGCGTGATCCGACTACTTGGGGGTGCGACAGGCTAGGCCTGCATCAGAAAGGTCATTTGGCCCGTTCGTTGTTCGTCATTTAAGATGCAGCTACCCAAATGGCTGGTATGTTTTTTAAAGCAATGATGATATTAGACTGTCGTCGACAAGAATGCAATGGAACATACTAACTTACAGTGGCGCTGATGTCTAAAAAGTTTATTGACAAAAAAAAGAACTAATTCAAAACGTTATTTTGGGAAGGCAGGAGCTTCGTGAGCCCACTTCAGACAGGTTGGCCTAACGGTTCCGGGGACAATGACTAGACATTTGTGATGCTCGAACTATGGAGACTGATTGTGTCATTTTACTCTAACTGATTCGATCGGCGTGTCAAAATAGTTGTCTTCTTGAGCTTTCATTCATTTTGGTCTAATTTCATGGCAAATTAAAGCCAAACGGCTTTTGCGTTTATGTTTTCTTTTGGTCCATTTAGAGCGCAAATTCTGTAACAATACTTTAACAACAATCTTTTGGACCAGCCAGATTCGGATGGTGAAGAAATTATTCAGATCCGGTCACATAGTTTCTGACATCAGCAGTGTCTCGCATTGTCCCGGGAACGGTTAGTTGCAACGCTCAGCCTTTATCGATGCAGCGCATCTATGCATTTAATGGATAACATGTATGCAACGCCGAACAAAATACATACGTGGTTAGTTATTTCTGGTAGTATTAGGTTTATTGCAGAGGACTTATCATTTAATCAAAACTTAGGGCAGTTTGCCAGAAATTATTTACTGCGTCATAACATTCATTGGATATATTTTGAGACATTAATCACGTTTTATATTTTTCACGCTCCCTTCGATCATGCGGGTTGCTATTCGAGTAGGGTGAGGGCGTTGACGGCGTCGCTGGTGCTGAGTTGGAATGGCCAGGCTGCGGAGCTTGTCAGTCCGCGTGTGCTCAGCTGCTCGACTAGTCAGGACACTAGCAGCGATGGCGGCGGCGTCAAGGCATGCAGGGCGTGGATGGTGACCGGCTCAGGGCGTGTCAGGGTGGCGGGAGCGCGTGAGGCGTCAGTGACGGCGGGGCGGCAAGCAAGCGGCGGGGGGGGGGCGGGAGCGGCTGGTGGGAGTGGGAGCGGTAGCGGGGCTGGGAGCGGCTGCAGCGGTCCGCGGGGCGCGGGGGGCGGGTGCGGCGGCAGCTGGCGGCTGAGGCGGCAGCAGCGGCGGGGGTGGAACGCGCTGCAGCGACAGCGGCGATGGGAGGGTGGCATAGCGGGCGGCGAAGGCGGAGCGGAGCGTTGCGGGGCTGGTTGTGGGTGGGAGGGTGGGGGGCTGTTTGGGGTTGTGAAACGTTGGCGGGCTGGTTGGGGGTGGGAGTGGTGGGGCTGGGAAGCGGCGGTGAGCGGGAGCGGAACGGCGCGGCGGTGCAGCGGTGACGAGGCCTGCAGCGGCGGCGACGTGACTCTTTGACGAATCGCTCACAGTGACGCCACGCGACGGCAACGTGGCGAAGGCACGTGCTTGGAACGCGTGGGCAGCGAGAGCAAGAGCCTACCAGCAAGCGGTCTGACGATGAAGATTGACACATATTTAGTTTGTTAATCTCCATCGCTGTGCTGCCTGGGCAAGACCGGATCGACTAACCTAAGCAGACGGCTCTGGACGGTGGACGCTACGCGTCTCCTGCGGGCTACGCCGCGATATGTCAAAGCCTTCCAGGCAATATCGGGCGAGTCACGGCGAATAATCGCACCAGCATCGTTGACGCCAGGAAGATCTGCCCAGCCCGAAGCCGCATTCGATCTGAGAAGGCCTTTGAGATCGACGACGAGATCCACGAATATATGTAAACCAGTGCACTGGAGACTGAGTGACTATATCGTTTTAGCGGGACACTCCACCATTGGCTCCCGTGTTGACGGCGGTGCCGTCACACCCTAGCATCTTTACTTCGCAGCCGAACTGGACACTAATTGTGTACAGCTCCATCAGCTCATCCGCTGCCTTGCCGGACTGAAATGGGTGATGTACTTGGCCCCGGGTTCGGCGAGCACGACCACGTGCTCTTCCACCTGGTTAGAGCTGGTGTAGCGATCGCAGCGTGTCCTGGAATCGAAGTATAGACTGGTAGGCGGCTCGTGGATCTATTGTCGTCATTCTAAAGGCTTCTCAGATCGAATGCGGCTCCGGGCTCGCCAGATTTTCTGGCGTCAACGATGCTGGTGCAATTATTCGCCGTGACTCACCCGATATCTGCCTGGAAGGCGTTGACTATCGCCGCCGTAGCCCGGCAGGAGACGCCGTAGCGGTCCGCCACCAGAGCCGCCTGCGTTAGGTGAACCGGGTCTCTGCCCAGGGCAGCAGCAACGATGGAGTTATCAGAAACTAAATATGTGTCCAGAAGCGTAGGAACGTGACAAAAAGTGAAGGGGCCAGCGAAACTTCGATCTTGTCTAGAGGGGAATTCAACCCCCCTACACAGGATTTCTATGCAAATTTGAGTTCCTTTTGTCTTCGCGGATCTGTTGCGCTTTTTCATTTTTATAACGAAGTAAAATTATCGATTTTAGCCCACCAAAATGGACAAAAAGTGAGGGGGCCATGGCCCCCGTGGCCCCCTGCGTTCCTACGCCTATGTATGTGTCATCTTCATCGTCAGAGCCGCTGGTGCTAGTAGTTTCGTTGGTCTCGCTGCCACCGGACGTTCCAGGCCGTGCCTTCGCACCGGTGCCGTTCGCGCGGGGCGTCACCGGTGATGACGATCTCGAGAGGTCACGTCAGCCGGCCGCTAGCCTACCACCGCCGCTGCACACCGCCGCGCCGTTCGCTCCGGCTCCACCCGCTGCCGCATTGCGCCGCTTTTTTTCCCCCCGGGGCCCCGCACCGCTCCACCCTTACGCAGTTTCTTTTCCGCCTCCGCCGCCGTAGCTTGCACTCCATCCGCCGTGTCGCTGCAGCGCTCCCCATCCCGCCGTGCTGCCGCCATCGCCGTACGCACCGCCGCCCGTCCGCCACCGCCGCTTGCTACCACTTCCAGCCGCCGCCGCCGCTGACCGCTTGCAGGCCAGCTCCCAGCCCACCGATTCCCGCCCCACCGCCGCTGCTGCCGCCCTCCACCAGTCATGACGCCGCCGCCGCCGCTTTCACCTCCGCTGGCTGGCGCTGACTACGCCGCATACACCGCTCACCATCATCGCCGCTTGACTGCGTTGGCGCCAGCCACCACCGCTACTAGTGTCGCTGATACTCTGGTGATCGCCTTGGTTCTGTCGTAGGTCCGTTATCATGCCTGTCACGTGTACCGGCAGCAGCTCCAGCTAATATGTCTAGGATTAAAATGGACTTAAACTTTGATGCAAACTCATTTATCAGGCCGCAAAAGTATGATCACGCGTCGGACTGCATCGGACATGCTGCTCTCCGCTGCAGATTGGGAAAGCTCCATACCATCAATTCACCACAAAACAACTCCTCCATTCGGCGATGCCTGATCACATGCCTAGATATGCTCCGGACTGTAGGCGCAGGAGCACAGTCGTCAAGCGAGACAGAACAATACCATTTAATATCTACATTTTTGACTGAGTTATGTCTCCCTAATTGCAGCCTCTCCTTAACTTGGTTGAGATCCAACAACTGTGCGCTATGCTCGCATCAATAATAATATAATATACAACAGTGAAACTATACAAAAGAAAATATTCGAACATTTGAATACTGCTAAATTACTTAAAAAATATAAAAAATTGATGTAAGATCACATTTAGCATTCTTCCCTAGCTGAGTTGTATCGCGAATCAAGTAAACGCATCTAGCAACTGAGTTACACTTTAGCGTGGATTGTAAGTTGACCGTCTATTTGGGAATAGAGGAACGGTGGCGCTAGCTGAAATCACGATTAATTAGGTGGCGCTAGTGGATAGAGGTAGATGGCGACAAATCAGAAAAATCGTTCTGTGACTTCCAAATACACTTTTTGAAAATTTGTTTGCTTGTTTAACTAATTCATTTTAGGCCCGTGGCCATATAAAATCACCGGTTCCCTAAGATCTGACGGAAAAACGGGTCTGACGACACAGTCTAATATGTATCACTGATGCCAATTGGACAGTCTTGACGGATCATTAATCACTTCTGAAAATCCCCTACATACTTTTCATTCACGTTCGGAGCGGAACAATTTGCTGTACATCGTTATAAGCTAAGCTTTGCGTTCAACCATGTCTCATTCGGCAGCTGTGGTAGAAGCCTGTCACCTGTCCATCAGGATGATGTCGGAGGAGGCTGCTGAAGCTGCCAACAAGCGCCTCCGCATACCGGCTGCGCCACATGCGGAAGGACTGGCGCCTGCACACGATGTCCGACCTCTTCGGGTATCTGATGGTGGTCAGCGACCCGTTCATCAGCAGCCTGGGCCTGCAGCGGCGCCGACGACTCTATTATGACTGAAGGCCATAATATAACTGCTTTGAGCCAAATACAACATGGCTCAGGAAATCAGACTAAGCCCTCATTAGGTCAGACAGCCAACTAGTGCCCAAGTAGGCCCTTAGAAAGGTGGGCGGGGGGGGCCAGAGCGGGCCATGTCAACCGATGGCCCATATTGCCCATAGCGGGTTCCTCTGAAGTCAAGAGTATGCCTCGGGAGGCCAGAGGGGCCTCACGGAGACCAGATGGAGTCCTCTGAACCTATGGAGCCCTTGGCTGGTCTGGGAGTTCTCAGATTCTCAGACTCTGGTCTGAGGGCCCTGGGCTTGTCCCCTGTCCCCCGCCTGAGGGGTTCTAGGTCAGGGTCAGAGTCCAAGAGGACCCTCCCAGGTAACAGATACCGTTGTAACAACGTTGTGAAAAATCAAGTTGTAATTGTACGTTTTAACAACGTTGCGACTACGTCCTGAATGTTGCAAAGAAAAAGTTGTATAAACGTCGCTGTTAAACGTTACAGCAACGCTGTATCGTTACGATGTCACAACTTTGTTCTAGTAACTTAGAAAGAACAGCTCGCAATGTGGTACAATTATCTAAATTAAACATATTCACCATCTTACAAAGATAAATGATCGACCACGTAAGTCACGTTAGCTAAGCTTGTCAAAGGTAACGTTGTAGCAACGTCTGTTTCAACGTTTTGTGAAGCAGTCACAAGATACGTTGTGCAACGGTTCTAGGGGTCTACAAATTACACATCAACACGTTGTGTAGCTAGTTTGCAACCTTTACAACGTAAGCGACGTCAAATTGTTAGCTGGGCTCAGGACAGATCTTGCCACTCCAAGACCAGCCAAAGGCTCCCTAGATTCCAGGGGACCCATCTGGCCTCTATTAGGCCCACTCTGGCTTTCCGAGGGCCTACTCTAACCTCCAGAGGACCCACTCTGGATTCCAAGAGCAATCTGGTTTCCACAGGGCCTTTGAAAGGGCCCACTTTGGAATCCAGTGGGCCAGTTCTGACCTCATGAGGGTCCAGTATGATTTCTTGAGACATGTTGAATTTGGCACAAAGCAGTTATATTATGGCCTTCAGTGGTGGACCCAGGATTCGGTCAAGGAGAATGCCACGTGGCNATTAGGCCCACTCTGGCCTCCCGAGGGCCTACTCTGACCTCCAGAGGACCCGCTCTGGATTTCAGGAGCCATATGGTTTCCACAGGGCCCCTCTGTCTTTCAAAGGACCTACTTTTGAATCCAGTGGGCTAGTTCTGACCTCATGAGGGCCCAGTTTGATTTCCTGAGCCATGTTGTATTTGGCACAGAGCAGTTATATTATGGCCTTCAGTGGTGGACCCAGGATTCGATCAAGGAGGAGCCCACGTGGCAAAGTGGACCCCAAAGGCCTTGGCTGGCCCTCTCAGGCCTTAGTGGACGCCTTAAGCCTTGAGGGGCCCTTTTGACAATGAAGACAAATTTATGCTGGAATGGACCCCTATCGGTCAAAATATACCTTTCACATGCTGAAATGGGCCTCTACAAACCAGAATGGGCCCACTTCAAGTCAGAATGGCCTTCTGGTGATCAGAGTGGGCCCTCTGGCGAGGCCGACGTGGCCCTACAGAGACCAGAGTGGGCTCTCTGGAGGCCAGAATAGGTCCTCTGGAGGTCAAAGTGAAGAAATGCACTTGCGATTTGTTTGAAAACTGGGTGAAATTCGTCAACAGTGACTGGATCGGCTATAGACCCCCTTGGGCTATTGGGTCCCTCCGTGGCTCAAAGGGGTGGGGGCATGCCTCCCCCTCTGTATCCACCACTGATAACCGTCATGATCGATTTCTAACGCCAAGGTATGATTAATTAATGAGTTTTAGAGCTGAGAGCATTTATCAGCTAAAAAAAACGTTGCGCAGACTTTTGGTGTGTGACGGTCTGAACTCTATGACCTACCTGACCTGGAACTTTCTGGGTCAATGTTCCCAAACGAGTTGTGCTACCGGCCTACCATAATTGGTGGTGTCACTGTAGTGGATCAGAAGTTATTTAGAATAAATACGGGGAGAACGACCACTTGTGGCTCCTGCATGCCTATTAATGCATTACGGTTTTGTTTTTCAGGTGTTGAGTTTTTTTTTGGAAATGAGAACCAAAACCGATGCACCACGTCTCTTTTTCAGGTCCATGGAACAGGTTCTGACTGTCTTTTTTCATTTTCGAAAAAGTCCATTTTATAGTACACCCCTATCTTAAATACCAGCATTATGTATAAGTTTGAATACAATCGGCCAGTAAACAGCGAATACTTATTTGGCCGTCTTGTCAATTAAGTACCTCTTTACAGGTGACATAAGGTCAAATAATGACCGGTAAGGGTCAAGTCTTTGTTTGCGCACCTTCGGGGGTTAAATGGAAGGCGTTGGTGTTCAAAGGGCTTCTCTAAGTGAATTTGGGAAAAAGCTATGGCCTATGCGGTACCGGAGATTTGACAAATTTCGGTTACACTTTGACCTCAGCTTCAAATGTTTTTACATGTCGAATACAATCATCAATACCAACATTATGTATAAGTTTGATTACAATCGGCCGGTAAACAACAAAAACGTATTTGGCCGTCTTGTCGTTTAAGTACCTCTTTATAGGTGACCTGAGGTCAAATCATGACCGATAGGGGTCAAGTCTTTGTTTGTGCACCTTCGGGGGGGGGGGGATGGGTAAAGGAAGGCGTGGTGTAAGGTTTCCTCTAAGTGATGTTAAAAAAGCCTATTGGTACGAGATTTAAAATTTCGACACTTTACTCCTGAGGCAAAGTATGATCTCAGCTTAAAATGCTTTACGAAGTCGAGTACACTTATCGACACCAGCATTGTGTTTTAATTTGAATACAATCGGCTAGTAAACAACGAATATGTATTTGGCCGTCTTGTCAATTAAGTACCTCTTTATAGGTGACCTGAGGTCAAATAATGACCGGTAGAGGTTAAATCTTGAGTTGTGCACCTTCGGGGGGAAAGGGAATGCGTTGGTGTTCAAAGGGCTTATCCAAGTAATTTTGGGAAAGAGTTAAGCGGTACCGGATATTTGACAAATTTTGGTTACACTTTGACCTCCTGAGGTCAAAGTGTTGACCTCAGCTTTAAATGCTTTTACATGTCGAATACAATCATCAATGCCAACAAATGTTTGAATACAATCGGCCCGTAAACAACGAATACGTATTTGGCCGTCTTGTCAATTAAGTTCCTCTTTATAGGTCACCTGAGGTCAAATTATGACCGGTAGGGGTCAAGTCTTTGTTTGTGCACCTTATGGGGTTTAAAGGGAAGGCGTTGGTGTTCTAAGGGTTTCTCTAAGGGATTTTGGGAAAAAGTTATGCGGTACCCGGTGATTGTCTAATAAGCCGTCCTTAAAAGTGTTAGCGTGAGTCAAACGATGACATTTAGAGACAAAATCTTTCATTGTGCACCATCCATGTGCTAATGCGATTGCTATGACCCTAAAACGGGGGGAATCTACTTCATTTAGCGTAGGAGTTATAGGGTACCGTAGTTTTTTTGATAAACCCGTGTTTTTGCAGGTTCTTCGTGACCTGAGGTCAGACGGTTGTGGCGTGAGGTAATCTGTTTTGTTGTGCATACAATATGGTTTACTTTGTGATGGTGCTGTGCTCAGTTGCAGCTGTAAATGCATTTTATTCGATTGTATAGGGCACCGCGCACATATTTATCACACATTCAGAAATATACATTTGTGACCTCAGGTCAAACTGTGACCCGGGTTGGTAAAATGTTGTGTGTGTGCATTAGAGTTCGACATGGCTGCACTTTTCCTTGGCCTATCCGCCCCACAGCCATGACATCACAGCCACAGCCAGCCACAGCCACTCCCAAATGTCAATGGCTGGCCGTTGGCCAGCCGTGGGGATTTTTGAAATTTCATATCATGTGCCGTTCTTCCCGCTACTGTCATGCAATGTCATGACTAGTAGACTTGGAGCAACAAGCCTTTGGCATGTTTCCAGTTTACTTCAATATGGTTGGTTTATAAGATTAAAGGCAAAATTCCCCAGGGAGACTATGCAGCCACGCCAAGCCAGCGCCATGAATCTAGAGATTTTCCAGTCCAGCCCACCCCATTAGCCATGGGGTTCGGCCAGCCATGGGGATAGCCGCCCCAAGTAGAACTCTAGTGTGCATGATCCTTGCCCTATTTCAAGTATTTTGGCGACTAAAACGGTGGTCTAAGTCATTTAGGTAAAAAGCTATGGGGTACCCCGTATTTGACCTTTTTTAACCTATTGTGACCTCTGTAGGTCAAACCGTTTAAGATATGCTCCTATAACTTCATGCACAGTGTTCTGACGCCATTACGCTGCTGGTGTGCAAATTTGGGCGTGATCGGAGTAGTTTTGAATACGTATTTGAATACGAATACGAATACGTTGCTAACTTGATGGACATCCGGCCCGGCCCGGTGTGAAGAGGATGACCCAGGCTCTACCCGAGCCCCCTCAGATAGATAGATAGATAGATAGACAGGCTGCGGTGACTGTCGGCAGAAGCGCAACCAAGAGGGGGGCACACGGGTCCGTGCCCCTTACGAAATGCGGGGCCCGTCTGAGGCAGGCACGCAGCCAGGATTTCGCCCGGGACGGCGGTGCCTCAAAAGGGCTCCCTTCCCGAGCGTTGAAAAGGCCCCCCGTGCTGACTAAGGCCAATTAGGCATGTTCAGGAGCCCTTTGACCCGCCCAGGGACCCTTTCGGTCTGGTCAAGGGCCTCTCTGACCTACATAGGGCCCTTTGAACTTCCCAGGGCCCTTTGGTCTGTCCAGGGGGCCTTTATGCCTGTTAAGGGACTGCGCTGGCTGCTTTGTCGCCCTGTCGACATGCTCAGAGGCCCATTTGACTTACCCAGCACCCCCCCCAGACCTGTAAGTGTACATGAGCCCCTCCGACCTGCCCAGGGGCCTCTCTGTGCTGGTTACGGGCCTATTTGGCATGCTCACTGTTCAGTGCTTTTCTGACTGGCCCAGGGGCCCTTTCGGTCTAGCCAGAGGCCCCTCTAACCTCAGCAGTGGTCTTTTGAACGTCCGTGGGGCCTTCTGGTGTCTTTCAGAGGGGATCCTGGTGGCCCTAAAGGACAGGGGCGGATACAAGGAGGGGCGGCGGGGCGGCCGCCCCCTCTGTGTCCGCCGCGCAGGGGGCGGCCGCCCCCCCCTGTGTCCACCGCGCCGAAGGTGCGGGATAGTCTTGTAAGCAGACAAGTTTCCGCGCCGAAGTAAGCAGGCCGCTTACGGGGTTCAATATCTGACGTTTGCTGCACGGTCAGATGCCGCCCTTATATCATGGCCATGTGCCGCCCCCTAGCACTGGCGAGTGGCGGATCCAGGGGGGCATTTAGGGCCATGCCCCCCCAGGCCAAAAGTGGCCTGTTTGTCCCCCCCAAACGATCAAGCCTCATATCAAAAAGCGATCGGTAATAATGTATAATGGCTTTGCCTCTGTTCCATAACTACAATTTTCGATGTAAACCAACAACAGGTCAATATAACAAATAACCGAAAGAATGCAGTTGTCTCGGGAATAAAACACCAAATTTCCCGCCGCTCCGCGGCGCAATTTAAATACCAAATATATTATATAGGAGTTAAAAAATCGTGCCGCTTCCCATCGCATTTATGCTTTATGTTGCTATTTTCTTATATTATTGTGCAAAATAGTTCGCTTTAACACTTTTTTACCACACTTTTAAATGCAAAATACATTTTTTAGAGATCCGCACTATACACAATGTGACACATTGATGAGAACGCATATCCAGGGCCAGGGGCTCCGCCACGTGTTTGATATTGGGGGG
>VOPJ01016024.1:0-29116 GCA_014673585.1 Semibalanus balanoides | reverse complement strand
GGGGGGGGGGGGTCATGACCCCCGTGACCCCCCTTGGATCCGCCACTGCAGGCCACTAACAACAAGCAACCGGTTTGAAGGGTTTCGTCACGTTCTGAAAATTGGGGTGGGGACAGGAGCGGATTAAGCTGTGGATTTGGGGGCCGCGGCCGGGGATGCAAATTCAGTGGCATATTTCCCAAAAGTTGGCGTGAGGTGGGGGGGGGGGTAACCATAGGCGTCAGGAGGCCGGGGGGCGGGGTCAACTTGCCCCTCAACATTTTCGGATTTTAACATTACGCCGTATGGACGTTGCCATGGAGAGATACGACTTCAAATGCCTTTCCCCCCACTTCAAATGAAGTCCGTACACCCCTGGGAAAGTACAGATAAACATACGCACCAACCGTCAGCAAGGAAGTTGGCGTGTGACCAGGGGGGGGGTAGGGAGCGCGTCGTCTGCAACTGTACCTACCTACGCAGGGGCGTCGTCGATATTTTTGAGCGGAGAGTCGGCTGAAATGTCGAAAAAAGATGTATTTCAATTGTATGCGTGCATTTCAACCCTTTCAGCATTTCAATGTGGGTTGTCCTGTTATAGACTTACAGTATCAGAAGGTAGGGTAGACCGGGGCAAAGCGCACCCCTAACGTTATATTTGTGATAACGTCCATATTTTGAAGGAATTTGCGACAAATTTGGTATGAGAATGAAGATTGAACATTTTTCTCCCGAACCGCATCTCCGAATCACCCACCCCATTTGCTGAAAATTTGGAAAATATAGAAATGTGACGGAAGTCAAAAAGGGCGCTTTGCCCCGATACCGGGGCGATCCACTTTGCCCCGATCAGGGGCGATCCACTTGAAAAGAGGGACGCTGCAGAATTCTCGCGAGCGCTTTACGATGAAGATCTTGATTTTTGCTCAAGGACTCTATAAATGATACATATTGACATGGGGCGCATTACCCCGGGGGTGCACTTTATCCCAGTCTACCCTATGTACACTTACAGTTGCCGACTAAAATATAGCTACCCCTGGCTAGTGGCTGGTACAGTGTAAGTGGCCTAGTGGCAGTTACACTGGACTGTTAGACTGTGCCGCTTAACGCCTTCTGTACTGGTAGGCTGTGCCGCGCCACACCTCTGGCTGCTCGGCCCGGGCGTTTTAAGCGCCACCGCGACACGCCTAGTTACGATTATGTTGCGAAGTTGTTTATGAAGTTGGCTTGACCCTCTGACGTGCATATGTAGGACTAAAGCCCAACCGCCGGAAGGGTCGCCGGCGCCTATGGAGGTGAGACAACAGGCGAGCAAGGGGTCGGCATGCGTGTCTGAAGCGGTCCCATAAAACAGGCAGCACCGCAGCGCAGAGTTTGCAATGAGTGTTTCCAAGAATCGGAACACAATATTGTAGAGAGCAGGGGCGTGGGAAGTACTTTCAAGTTGGGGGTGAACATTTTGGCGGACCTGAGGTAGCAAAAATTATAGCTAAAAACGTTATATCGCTGCGGTTGCCACCCGTTATATCGCCAGCAGGACTGATCGCCATATATCGTCATCCGTTCACTCGATATATCGGAATACATCTTTTATATATCGCCACCCGTTCTGGATCCGACAATGCCGGCGACCACCTTGATCCGGAATTTCGTTTGTTGACCACTTTTTCTTTTTCGACCCCTGGCCGACTCTTTCTCTGCTGAACGTCAGGGAAGCAGAGTTGGCATCATACAGATCTATAACGACGCGCTTTGCTTAAAGGGATTATACGGGTTTCCGTCCTGAAAGGAAATGCACTCTTTTGCAGTTGTATGTGCTTAAGACATATGATAGTGACCTCGTTCTCATTTAACCATTATTTCAGCAATTGTCAGCGTTTTAAACTTGGACTTTCAAGACTTGTATCTGATAACGAGGTACTTGATCGGGATTACTGTCCACCAACTTTTTAATATCTCTATCGCTTGGTTCCGGTGGTTCCGGCGTAGCAGAGACGGCTGTCTTACCTCATAAGTACTGCAAAAGTACCAGTGCATCACCGGAGCACTTTGAAACGTCCTTACGTAAAGAAGATGCATTTTCCAGAAAAAATGTAAACCGTGGGCCTTCTACCACCTTGATAAGTACGTTTTACTATGTAACTCAATTATTCTGGGAAAAACCCATATAATCCCTTTAACCCTATTCCCTGCGGGCGGTCAGAATTACGTTAACCTGCGTGGGGGGGGGGGCAGATTCTGCCCCCCCAGAGATCTCGAGAGCCGCTGGGCCGATTTCAATGGGACGAACACCATTTGATTCGTCGTGTCGAAATCTTTGTTATTGGACCCCAAAATTGTTTTTGTGTTCGAAAATGGGGGGCCAGGGGGCAACAAATACGACAATTTTGTGTGTTTTTTGAAAGGTCATTGTGACCATGTGATCCGATCGATTTTCATGTAAAAAACGTTTTGAAGCTTCCAATGTCATGTTCTTCAATGTGTGAGAGGGACAAGTACAAAAATGAAAAATCATAGGCGTACTCAGAGAAAAAAAGGATTTTGGGATAACAAATATGTGATTTTCCTTAGTGTTTGGGACGTGAGAACGTCACATGTGGGCTTTGTTGCTGTAATTTGTTAGATGTAACAATTTGTGCATAGGCGGATTCAGGTAAACAACGTGGGGGCACCATGTGCGGAACGCCTTTTATCATGTTGCATATTTGAAGCTGGGCCTAAATTGACGGAAAATGTCGCCTCCCATTTTATGTACCTGAGTTCGCCTCTGCCCCAAAATATGTATAATCAAATTATGTATGATGTATAAAGCATTGACTCAGTTTCTGACGCCTTTATTCTACCGCAAACTACGAAGGAAGTATGCGCCGCACACCCGCGTTCGTAACGACCTCCCAAAAACATTACCCTGGAGCCGCCTCTGTTGGGCCAATTAAGAAAAATCACAGAACACGCGTCATGCATATTTAAGAAACTTCCGAAAGTTTCAAGACGATAGACGTAACGGTTCAGAAGCGGCGGGCGAAAAACTACCGGGAGGATAGAATCTGCCCCCGCAGGTTTAAAAAACAATGAAACACCGTGACCCTTGCCAAAAAGACTGATCACTGAGTGCTATTTACTCTGTGGCGCCTAGTAATATTTCATGAATAGTACCACTTACATCCAAAAAGCATTACAACATTGTGACCATGAGTATTTTATCCACCCGGGCACCGTGATTGTGACTATCAACGTTACGACGAAGAAACATATCCTATACCAGGTGTACGCTGTATTTATAAGTGTTTCCATGCTACGATGGTCAAATGTGCGCAGTGGCGGAGTATCGTAAATTCAGATGGGGTGGATTTTTCAGGACCCCAAGGGGCGCCCAATAGCTGATCCAGGGTCGGCGAGGCTGGTAGCGGTTCACCTCCTCGCACTCGGTAGCGGGCACCTCCTCGGTCACGCTGGTAGCGGTCACCTCCTCGGTCACGCTGGTAGCGGTCACCTCAGTCACACTGGTAGCGGTCATCTCCTCTGTGACGTTGGTAGCGGTCGCCTCCTCCACCACTGCGATGCTGACGCCCATCGTCTTCCGTCAACGGCCGCAGGTCTCGGCCCTCCCGCCCGCAGGCTACCCTCCGCGCCTTAGCGGGTGTACGACACGGGGCTGTGGACAGATGACGAACAATGGGGAAAGGCGCCCGGGAGAGACGCCGGCGGCAGAATTTAAGAACAACCAGGGTGGCGAGCCTAAGGTTCGGTGTTGAGGAGACTGACAGGGCCTGATGGGAGACGAGGGGGAGGAACGGCAGGTGAACGTCCGCAGGGCTCGAAAGAGCGGGCGGATCCAGAAAATCCTCAAGGGGGGTCATAAATTGCAGTGGTGCCCCTACCTATACCCAAATCTGAAAACTCAACGGATTTGGTCAACTATATTTTGCGGTGCCCAAATTTCAGCATTTGTTTATTAAAAATACATTGACAATTTTGTCAAAACGTTTTTTGCCACCCTCCTTCGAAACAATTTTGCCAATTTTGCAACCCTCCTTCGAAAAATTATGAATCTACTCCTGAGATACGTATTTCATTAGTATCAATAGACGTATGCAACGAGTGTTTTTTGTTTGCGTCGCACTCTGTGCGCTGCAGGCATACGCTGGTCGGGCCTGCTTTGTGACCTGACCTCTTGATTAGGATAGACAGGCTGTACTGCTTGCTCACCTCTGACAAGCCACCACACCATGTACTCGGGGATAATGAAACGGTAGTTATTACGAGCGAGCGCGAAGCGCTCGCTCGTCTTAACCCTATTACTGTCGGGGGGGCGAATCGGGCCCCCCTTGCTACGGTTTTCGCGTATGGCCGTGGGTCATTCACTAACTCAACTCAACATCTATCAAACTTGCTGGCTTTTCCTAAACATTTCATTTGCCGCATTCGAACTGACGTGTACTTTTTTTCCAAATGGAGATTATTAGGAGGGGTCCCAAACAGTTTTTTAATTAGAGAGGATGTGTCGGAACCGTTTTGGAACCACAAAAATATTTGCAGCTTAAGCAAACTCATCGGAGAGTGTTTGTGTTAAGAGAGTGAGTGGTAGCAAAACAAAAACACACGGTTACAAATTGATTGTTTATTTCAGATGGCAATCTCACAATTTCCCAAAATTTTGAATTTTGACAAATAATTTTTGAATTTTTTCTTTCTCACAAAATGAATGTTTTTATTTCAAGACGCGTGGTCAAAAAACAAATCGGGATTTAGATAGAAGTGAGAGAAAACCATTGCCAAATAATGATTAGTTGTTGAAAGTCAGCGTCTGAATATCTAAATATTGATTGACCGGAGTGTCAGGGTTTTCTCAATTGCTAAATCTTTCCAATATAAGTATATGATTGAAAAAATAAAAAGCCGAGCGGTTTATACATTTGGCATCAAATCAAATATTTTTCAGATCATGTCATCTTTAGGCTCCTGCTTGATGAAAATGATGATTTTTTTATCAGTGACCTTTGGGGAAAGGTTCATAAAGGCTCACACAACACTTTGTATCAATAAAACTCGTTACAAAAAAACATGGAATAGAGACTTACCCAAATGCGTTCTCAAAATGTTTGACGTATCAACTACCGCGTCTTTTGATAATGCATTTTGTGGCCGACTACTTCACCCTTGACCTTGAACCTTGACCTTGACCATTGAATCCCGGTTCAAATTTTCGATTTGACAAAGTTGATATGATTTCGAACCCGCAATGCAACGAAAGAGAAACCATGAGTTACCAAAATAAGTGCTGTATTATACTTTAGATAAAAAAGTTATAAACGAAAACAAAAACATTTGTTCTGAAAAACAGGTTTTTTAACATTTTACCCTCTACAGTTTACTCCAAAAACCATTAATCTGAGATCATTTCTCGAATGCCCACATTGGTGAAAGACAATTAAACCGCTTTCAGTGGATTGTTTCGGACCCCCTCCTAGCTTGCCATAAGTTTCCGAGGGATAATTGCAAGGTTTCCTGAAAAATATTTCCATGTTTGACAAAAAATATTTTTTGATGACGTCAATACCTTGAAGATTAACTGACTTAAGGTCACCAAAAAATTGACAAAATAGGAGTTCATGTCGGACCTTATCACCACAAACAAGCTTTCTGAATTTCTAAAGCTCTATATTGGCAAGCGGAATCTTGAAGCGGGGCATCTCCTCTGTGACTTGTAGGGGCGAAAGTTCGAGCGCTGCCTTCCCACCTGCCGATTGCTGCGCACGCGGCCCCCCGTCAACGTAGGTACTCCGTCACGGCGCGCGTTCCGGCACCTCTCGACTGCAGGTCTTACTCTCCGACGCTGCTCAGCAGCGGAATAGTGTATCGCGAGCCACCGGGCTCGCCTGTCGCAGCACAGATGACCGCGACAGTCGGCCGCCGGCCGGCGAACTGGGCGGAGACGGTGACACCTGCTCACCGGGGCGAGCCTGCAGCGAGGTGAAGCCCTCGAACAGCTCCTGCTCCTCCTTCTCCTCCTCCTCACTGTCCGACTCCAGGCGGAGCTCGATCGGCTCGATCCGGCTGTCGGCCACCTCCGAGCCGGAGGAGACCAGACCGGTGCCAGATGACGTCAGTGAGGAGCGTGGCACGTCCATCACAGACCACTCGGGAATGTCCAGAGCGCGACCGATCCGCTGCAGCGCCTCCTGCGGGATCCCCACAGCAACCGCGGCAGCCCCAGCGCTCGAACACCTCGCCGACCCGACAGCCGGGGACCATCGATGTGTCCGCTGCCTGACCTATCACTCGCCCGGTTGTGCATACTCCAGCTTTAGCTTCTCTAATCTTTTCACCTAGTCAAAACAGGCCGCGCAACTCGCCTTTCGTCCGTACACCGAAACCAGAAGCCTTCGTACTTCTACCCAGGTCGACTCCTCGACGGACGCGATGCTCCTCGCCGGCGCAGCGCCACATCCGTCTCTTCCGTGTTCTCAGATCAACACTCCTAGTCGCCGACCTATCGCACTCTGTAGCTCCACTTGATGCACCCCAGACGCGGCCTCCCGCTACATCTCCCCAATTCCTCTTCCCTGTTTCGTCCTGCAACCTCTTGCACCGGATCACCCATGGACCAGTCTAGCTTCCACCTAACTCCCACCAGCCTTCCCTCTTGCCAGCATCTCGGATATCCCCTCGAACGAACGGAACGGACCTCCCCTCCCAATGGCGGGTAATGCATCCGCTCATTCGAAATCAGCGAGTGCCGAGAGCGTGAGGGGTTATTGAAACGGTGTTTAATCGCCAAAACAACTCCGCAACAGCTGGGCTGATTGTATCGTGTACCGAATCCGGTGTGTATCCAGATTAGGATCCCTCAGCCACCGCTTTTCCACTATGTCAGGCCGGTGCAGCCTGTGCAACGTGCCACGTGCACACCCCATTTCTGACCTATCTCCGATATGTACCACGCTCGTTACACAGTCAGAACCTGATATTTCCCTCCAGGAACAACGGCTTGAAACCCGATTGCTGGCTTTCCTAAAGTATTCGTTGCCCGTCCTGCTCCTCACTCTCCTCAGCCAAGTATCACTGCGCTAGTGAGTTAGGAAACCCGGTTCACAGGTCCCGCCATTAACCGACCACCCGCTCTACAGGCTTCCCCATCCAAGGATCCAGCCGTGCTCTCATCCGCTGGCGGATTGACTCCTCCGGCGTCTACCTCGAGCGCGTCTCCGTCCTTCTCACCATACGCAGGACCCACTCGTTCCCAGTTCCAGTTAACACCTTATGCCTCCCCTGAGCAGCCCTCTGCACCGACCATCGTTCGTGCACGCCCTCCCTATCTCGAGCTGAATCCCATCTTCCGTCGCAGATGAAATAACGGGCCGACTCGGTACAAGGCACTGTTGTGTATCGAGGATAGTAATTGCTGGTAGTTAACAATACAGAGGGCTGAAACTCGGCTCCGGATGATTAGGACATCTCCGCAGACACGCAGCCAGCCCGGTCTGCGTTTTACGCACGATGCTCAAGCGCAACCCGGTTTGCCCAACCGACTCCGCCGCACCTCGCACTGAACTGATCCACAAAACGCCGTTAGCAGGCCAGTCGATATCATGCTCCCGTCTGCTTGCACCAGTGCGCACGTTTGCCCAAGAAAAACGATTGCCCACTCTCGCCTGATTTCTGATACAATCACCAGCGGTCCGACACACTGACAAACCCGAATCTGCGTGTTCACACAACGTACACTCTCTTAACACGGAGGGAGTTTCCTGCAACAGGGTGCTGGCGGGTGCTCGGAGCAGGTTAAAGGAACCCTCTCTTTCATGCTCGTCCGGGGACGGACGCCCCGATGAAGCCTGCTCTGCCGCGCCGACACTCTAGCATCTACACACGAGAGAACAGCGTTATTGCGGTTTGGCAGGGCTGTCACGCAGACACGGACGTCGCCAGCACCTCCTGTCGAAGACTGGTCATCTTGCCGGCCACCGTCGGCGTAGAGAGCGACACCCTGCCAGCGAGTCCCGGCGAGCGCAGTGCGGCGAGCTCCTGCTGAGGTGTCGAGTGCCGCTGCCCTTCATCGTCGCTCGGCGGGGGCGAGGTTCGCTCCTCACTCACTGTGTCGTCATCATCACCGGCGCGTGACCGCTGCATTACATCGCCGCCCATCGTCACGGCCACGTCGCTCTCATCGTGCCACGAGCGCTCCACCAGCCGCAGCTGCCGCTCGCGATCGAAGATCTCCACCGTCTGGTTTGCCAACGTCTGGTTCGCCACCGTCGGGCTCGCGTCATCGTCACCGACACGCGACCTCTGCAGCACATCGCCACCCATCGTCACGGCCACGCCGCTCTCGTCGTGCCACGAGCGCTCCACCAGCCGCAGCTGCCGCTCGCGATCGAAGATCTCCACCGTCTGGTTCGCCACCGTCGGGCTCGCCTCGAAGCTGTAGAACTCGCTATCGTCCAGCTCGCTGGCGAGCGACTGGCGTTTGCGAGGTGGGGAGACCGGCTCAGGCGTCGGCACGCGTTCTGCGGCCGCCCACGCGTCGGCCAGCGTCACACGCGGCTCCGGCAGCCGCCCGACGCGTGCCGCCAGCGGGCGCGGCGTCTTGCCGGGTGTGAACAGCGACGCCAGCCGTACCGGCGTGGCCACCGTGGCCGGACTTGGCGAGCGGTCGGCAGGCGCAGCGGACGGGGCGTCGCGTGCCGGCCGCCGCAGCGGTGCCGGAGTCTTGCCCGGTGTGAAGAGCGTGGCCAGCGGCGGCAGGGTGGTGTCGGCGCGGCTCTCCTCCAGCGAGCGGCGGCCACGCAGCAGACCGAACCGCAGCTGCTTCGACGGCGTGTCCTCACCGTTCGCACCTCCTCCGCTCGCCTCCAGGTAGCGATGCACCTTCAGAATTGACTGCGGCGTCATGGCGGCCGCGGGCGTGCGCGCCTGGGGCGTGCCCACCTGCACATCGGAGCGACGCGCAACGCGGCGCACTGGCGGCGTCTGAAGCAGCCGGCGGACGTCGGAGCCCAACGGACGGCGCTGTCCTGCGCGCGGGGTGCCGCTCTCATCATCATCCTTCATCAGTTTCCTCTTGTTCCGCGGCCGGAACGGCGTCGCAGCGACTGGCGGCGGCGCTGGCCTCTTACCCTCCTGTTCGAGCAGCTCCTGTATGAATGTGGCGCGCGAGCGGACGGTGGCGGGCACCTGATGCAGCTGCGCCGACAGCGGCCGGCCGCGGGCGCCAGGCGCGCCCAGTCGACCCGGCCCGGCACGCGGTGCGCCGTCCCGCCGGTGTGTCAGAGTCGGCAGTAACTGGTGCAGCGACTCGCGGAAGTCGGCTCTCTCGGGGACGACCGGCGCCACGGCCGCCAGGCGGCGCTGCAGACCGGCCGCCTCCCGGTAGCGGCCCCGCTGCAGGTAGAACACGTGCAGCAGCTCGACACACTCCCTGTCCGCGTTCTCCTGCAGGAACTCGACAAAGCGCCGCTCCACCGTGGTGTCCAGTGGCTGCCGCATCAGCTGGGTCAGCAGGCGGCGCTGCTGGCAGCCGCTCAGCAGCCAGCCGGCCAGCTCGTCGCCGCCCAGCGTCCGGTGCCGCCGTTCGTACTTGAGCGCCTCCGTCACCAGCCCATTGTCCAGCAGGACACGCAGGTGCAGCTGGAGGTCGGCCGCGTGCGGCGCCGGCAGGTGGCGCGCCCGGGCGTACTGCAGAGCGGCCCGCGGCGCGTCCTGTGCCAGGAGCGACTCCACGATGCGCCGGTGCTGCCAGGCGCTGAGGTCGGCCGGCTGCACGAGCGGGTCCATCAGAAACACCAGCGCCGAGTCCACGTTGCCGTGGTCCAGGTGCCAGAAGGCGTGCGTCAGCTTGATCAGGCTGGGCGACATGGCGAAGCAGGACGGGAACGACTTGAGCGTGTCGTCGTGCACGTCCGACACCAGGCGACTGAGGTCCATCAGCAGGTAGTGCGTCAGCCGGTGCTTCCGCACGTCCGGCACGCCGTCCAGCAGGTAGGCCCGGGTCAGCGCCAGCAGGGAGCGCGGCGGGTACGAGCCGTCGCCGTCCTCCTGCCAGCAGACGCGCAGCGGCTCTCCCAGCTCCTCCGCCAGGCCGTCGATCATCAGCAGCCGCCGGCCGAGCTGGCGGCGCCGCTCGGCGTACCACTGCGCCAGCACCGCGCCCGGGTACGCCAGCTCGAGCGAGTCGTCGCCGGTCGTCTCGCCCTGCTCCGGCAGCAGGCCGGCGTGACACAGCCACATGATCACCGCCGTGTGCAGACTGCGGACGCGCAGCACGTAGCTCTTCGACTCGAGCTCGCCCAGGCCGCCGTCCGTGTTAGCCGTCCGTGTCGCCATCGTGTCCAGCACGTGTCCCATGCCGTCCAGCTGGGCACGCAGGCCGTGCAGCGCGGCCACGTCCTCGTCGGCCAGCACGCCGCCGCTCATGTCGAACAGCGGCACGCACGTCGCGTCGATCTGCGTCACCACCTCCACGGCGCGGCGCCACAGCCAGTCGAGCAGAGCGCGCAGCGTGCAGCCGGCCGGGTCGGCGTCGCCCGACGACCAGCGCGCGGCGCAGGCAGCCAGCAGCGAACTGAAGCCGCGCTCCAGCGCCAGCGTCAGCAGTGCCTCGCGCTGCTCCGCTGGCGAGATGGCCCCGGGCGCCACCAGAGCGAGCCGCCGGGCCGTCTCGTACACCTGCAGCGGGTCAGCCAGCTGGGCGCCGCCAGCCGCCTGCAGAGTGCGTAGCAGCTGCTCCTGCGGCCCGCAGAACGTCAGCGCCTGCACGCCCACGTCCAGCAGCAGCGTGGTGGCCAGCAGGCCCGAGCGCGAGTCCCCGGCGCGCACTGACACGCCCATCACGATGCCTTCGCGCGCGTCGAGTGACTGTAGAGAAAGATAAGGGCGGAGGTACTACCACAGCGCTCTTGTATATGTCCGCGCGCCGCCGACGAGTTTCATCGTCACTCGTTCGGATGCGTGTCATCTGGCGCCGTGGTACCAGCGGTTCAGTCGCAACCACAAGGGGGCCAAGACAGCCGCGAACAGAGGCTCGGTTTATACGCGCCGCTCTCCGGTCCATGTCTCCACAGATCGCGCACTCGGTTCGGGGCTGAGGAGGTGAGGCGTTCACAGCGAGCACCAAAGCACTGTCGTCCCCCTCCTACCTAGCGTCGGCTGTCGATCGATTGAGACCGGCGCCGGCAGCGGGAGGCGCCCGAACCAGCAGAGCTTTGCCGCGGCGGACGCCTGCGGCTGTGCGACGTGGTCGGTCGGTCTCACACACCAGAACCCTTTGAGGGCCGGCTTGCTCCGACCGCCCCCGCGGTACAGACGGGCGCGCTTCCGAGCCCCGACGTCCGTCCTGCGCCTAGTCACGCACACGCGACCACGCGCCGGCAGGCATCCCAGACCCTCACGGCAGCATTCATTAGTCGTGGTGCGCGGAACACCACCCGATGAGCAGCCACAGGATAAGTATTCGAAGTCGGCTGCGGTCTGTTCTTCTTCTTCTTCGGGCTCGAGGAACGACAGCAGTCCCTCCGAAAGGACGGCAGCTGCTTCGGCCGTAGCGGAGCTGTGTCCCTGCAGCACCATCTCATAAAGAGAGGGTCTCTCCTACGGAACTATTCCAGCACCTCCCTCGTAGCAAGCGACGCAATCAATCACGGTCACTCCGATTGCGAAGGCAGGCAACCCTTCACAAGGAAGCAGACTCATCGGAGTGTGGGACAAGAGCAGGGCGAGGTTGATAGGAATAGTGCCAAGTTACGGCAGACAGGCATGGGATTGAATAGACGACACTCAGCAAGTTAGCCTAACACCAGTACACTAACTAAGAACACACGCTGATACTTCATCGTGCGAGTTAATCTCAGCGTTGCACAACGCTTGATAGTATGAGTTGTGCGAGAGCCTAGACTGCATCAAATTATGGTCACGTACTACTGTCTATTGGGTCAGTCAACATAATGTATGGTCTACCAAATAAGTATAGAAGAGAAAACTAAGACACAGGACATACACAGCAGCTGACGACAATCCGGACGTGCCGATTAGTTGAGAATATCAACCGGATTTCCAATAGAGCTGTCCCCCTATCGCTAATTTGTGCATAGTAAGCCTGTTGCATCTTTATATGAGAGTGTTTATGAGGGCAAAAAGATCACCCGGAAAGATAGCATTAGATAAATGAAAAATTTGTACTACGCAGTTCAAATTAATTCTCTATCTGAATGATCTCTGAGTTTTGTGTAGTCCGCCTGATTCGATATAGAGCAATAAAGCAACAACGGACAGTAAGTTGAAATATGATAACATACACCACATACGACAGTAATCACAAGTATGGATATGCAAGATATCAAATGCAATCAGGTACCGGATTAGCTGAAACATATCTTGTCATAAAACTCAACTAATCGTACCAAGAACCAATCAGACAACCGCCGGAAAAAAAGTTGCTACATTTGGCGCCTCCCTGAAAACACGACACTAATGTGTCCAGTGGTACAGTTGAGATTGGGATATAATCCCGAACGAGATTGTATCTTCTTTTAAGTTATCACAGGGGCAATGCTACACCACTCCACGTTAGTGATGAAAAAGTAATTCGAATTCATACAACTCAATCGCCGAATTGCCGCCATTGTCAAACGAAACACCCGAGACAGTTGATGTGACGTTGATGGTGCCCAGGAACAACTGAACCTTCCAGTACATAAGTTATTTACTTTTACAAACATTATCACTGCCAACATGTACGGCTTGAGACCTCGGTATAAGTTATATGTAATTAGGTTACCTATATATTCTAATGTAATCGTCGAGAGTGGACTCAACACTCCAGAGAGACTAGGGATGTCATATGACTCACCAATCATCTACTGAACCTGTCGCACCAGCTAAACTGGAACTGATAACCTCGCCCAGATGGCAGACCGCCTCCGGGTCCAAGAGCCTGGGGTACTCCTCATCTGGTCAGCGAGTGCATCCATGTAAACGCCCGCGCGGAGCGTAATGGCGAGGGGGGTGAGCTGGAAGCGGGCCGCTCACAGATAATTCTTAACTCGCAACATTTGCAACGCGTTTCTTTCTACTCCTCGTATAAGATTTATCCCGCAATAACTTTTCAATAATTGTGAGATGATTCAGAACGAACGTCATAAGTTCAGTACCATTATCCAGCATCAAATTTGACGTCTACCTAAAAAATTTCAACTCATGAAATAAAAGCTATGGATGACAACTTATGGGAGTATAATCGGACGTTATTTAGAATGTTACGTTTCAGTGTTTTATGGGGCCAGTATTTGGTCCTGATCACTATGACGAACAAATGATATTGCCATCATCCTGTGTAGAAACATTAGCGCTATTGAGAGCAACAGTGCTTGTCTAAGAGCCGCCACAACAATCTGTAAAATCCTAAAAGACTCAGGAAATTGAATTTATCTTTACTACACAAGATGCTGCAATTCCGGATACTCTTCTACCAAAATTGTGGGTCATAATATTGACCCGTTAAGCCAAAATCCAAAACTGATTTTTTTCAGGGAGATATTTATTGTCCCCTAAAAATAATTGAAAAATCAAAGGTATCTAAAACACTGGATTATATATTTATTTAAATAATATGAGAAACACAGGTTGATTAAATGCTGAGAAACTTGCCCACGACCCCAAACTTCTAATGTAAATAACAAGCCTGCCATCTGTGTGTTTGATTGTCACATGAGACTGTTGCTCTCCAAGCCACAATACCATGCTAAACGTGATTACAGACGTATTTACTATCGGAAAACAACGCTATTTTTTTCTTGTGCTTGTGCATCTTCTTAGTTGTCCATGTACTGATACTATGCGAGTAATAGTGGAATGTAATTCTTTATCATTGATATGGTGGAGATGAGAACACAAACAGCAACGCGTAATCCGAGGGTAGCACTTGTTTTTATGACGGAGTAACCTGCAAGTCCCCAGAGTGTTTTGCAGATAAAATGTGCATCCCTCTATTGCGATGACCTGATTCTTCATTGACCTTTTGGAGGGTAACTATTGAGGTCTTTTGAACACGAGAATAGGACTGGACCTCAATTATCGTTATTCGGATCTCTTTATCGGTGGCTAAAACATATTGCGCTGACACAAGACGTGAAAATCCACCATCCTGTAGTTGAGCGAAGTGCTTTACTTTTGTCGAAACGCCAATCTTTTCGAAAATGACAGTGGCACCCAATCTTGTGTACCTGTATCTTCGAGCCTTCGACATTTGCATTGTGGTTGACAAAAATTTCCCTTTAACTTAAGCCAATTTATAAGCCCTGATATGGACTCTTATCTTAGTAATCACATCCTTCTGTAGGAGCTTTATATGTGCATTGGACGGGTCTCTACAGTTTAATCGAATGAAGGATTTTTTAAACAGTGTGTTCAGAAAGTATTGCAACCATGAATCCTGCAATTAGAAATCACGGAGAGAATTCATTCTCATCCACATATGACCCCTACCGTCGACCCATTAAAAACTTTAGAGTCTCTATCCTATACAGCTTACAGAAACAACATTTCCCTGGGTATCGCCAATTCGATTCCGTTTTCTTGAGAGATTTGCCGGAGCCCGGCAAACTGCTCAATAATGCGTCGTCTCTTGTTGCGGCTCCACTTGGTTAAAGGAGTATAAGAGAGGAGGGGGAGTATATCTGCTATTAGTACGCATCTCCCTTACGCCGCGCGTTTCGCGAGAGACCCCTACGCCGGCGCGGGTTAAGGACATACTTTTGTCCTAACTGGGGGGGGGGGGGGCGAACCTAGCTGGTCGCCGAAAAGTCCATTGCAAAGAAGCACCAATTGTGTTCAAGATTACACGGCGGCCGACTGGCCAAGTGGCTGGGCATAAACGGTTCGGGTGATACAAGGGTGAGAAGTTACAAAATACATTAAATTTAAAACTTACATCTCAATATTTGCGCTAGCATAACTTATTTTACTTTACTTCACTAGCACATCTACTCCGATACGGAGATATTGCACACTCTTTTCGAGCACACCCGTTCGTCGCTTATGCAGCGTGAATTGTCAATGAGTCCCAAGTGAGACGACTATACTGACGGCACGAGGCTTAATTGATCCTATGGGCTTACCCTTAGCGTGGTGCCCGAGATACTTGGGCATGCCAAGAGACGCAAGCTTCACAGGGGCGAAGTTCCCGCAGGTGAATTTATCCTATTAATTGGGAGGCTAGTGCACAGCACTGATATTTATAAGACAAAAAAGTCATTACATAAAGAAAACCAAACTACAAATTGTTTTTAAAGATCGACCACAGATAGTGATTGGGATCATATGGGGAGAGGAAACGACGCAACTTAATCGACATTTAACTCTGCGCGCCTTTTGAACCATGATCGAGGCAATTCGAAGTTTCGAACTGCTGATATTAGATGGTGTAAAATTTTATTATGTAAAAATCACGCATAATGACATATAGATTCTCCTTCTCTAAAATAAATCAATAAGACCCATGATAGTACAAATTAATAAATAAATATATGCCTGATCTTTCCGACGAGTTACTGTTGAGAGGGATGTGGCAAGACATATAAACAATGACAGTTGCCAATAGAATTGTTTGAGTGCCAACAGATAATACTGCATTAATTTACACATTAGGTACTTTTATACGCTAAAAACTAACCAATGGTCACACCCGATCCAACCCAATCTCGTACAGCAATCTAGCCACGCCACTGGGTAACCTGAGACAGCCGAAAGCTGAGACCATGACGACGAGACCTCCTCAGCTGCGGCACGTGTTCACAGCCGACACCCAGGTGTCGTCCGGCGACTAGAGCGTGCTCCGGGCGGCCCGCGCGCCGTGGCAGTGCCGGTACTGCCCTCCTCCCGGCGTGATCGTTGAGCGGCAGGCACAGGTGGTTACCGAGGGCAGTCTGTTCCTCCCTCCTCTGCGCCACCGCCGGCTCCAGCACCGTCACGTACGTGGGCACGCCGGGCGCGCGCTCCGTCGTGTCCACCAGCCCGTCCAGGCACAGGTCGAGCAGCAGCACGAAGCCGGCGTGCGTGCCGACGGCGGCCAGCACGCCCATCTCCTGCAGCGGCTGACACACGTCGGGCGAGGGCGGCGCGCGCAGCACGGCCAGCGCCGTCACCTGGTGCGGCAGCTGGACGGCGCGCACCACCGCCGCCGTCGACAGGTCGAACACGCACACCATGCCGCCGCTGCCGGCTGCCGACCCGGCCGTCTCGGACCGACCGCCGCAGTCGAGGCCGACAGCGAGCAGGTGTGCCGCCGCCGGGCCGACCGCCTCGGAGATGGAGCAGACGGCGGTCACCTGCGGCGGCGGAGCGTCCGGCCGGTGCGCGCCGAACGTCCAGGCGGCGCGACGAGCACCCGTCCGACAGCAGAGCACCTCGAGCGCGGCGCCATTGACGGCCCAGGCGAGCCGGCCGCCGGGTAGAGGCTGGCCGAACGGCGCCCCGGGCACCTGGTCGCCGGCGGCTGGGTCGGCGCCGGGCCGCGCTGCCGACTGGTGCAGCCGCTGGTGGGTGACAGGTGAGAACGGCAGCAGCTGCTGGCCGCCGCTCGGTGATACCACCACCATGGTGGTGCCTCACTCTGCCAGCACAGGGGCTGTCATCAGCTGAATAGTGCAGGCATATACAGTACGATGCTAGCAAAACGTTAAATCAACAATCAGTGAGGATGTGAAATGTTGACTCAGTATTGGAAACGCAGCCCATGCAATAATGTCATGGTATCTGATATTACATCTTCAGTTCCCTGAATTGTGGACATCTTGAGCTTAAATTATATGTAAAATAATGTGCACTTATAAAAACAATGAATATGGTTTAATTGTAAGGAGGTTGTTCAAAATGATCATTTGTGCTAAAATATATATTATTTTATTCAAAAGAAAGGCCAAAATTATTTAACGCGTTCGATACAAATCAACATCAGAGAATGCATGTTGATTCTCGATGTGATTTGTAATCGAAACGCGTTAGAATAATTTTGGCCTTTCTTTTTGAATAAAAAATAATATATATTTAGCCAAAATGATCATTTTGAACAACCTCCTTACAATGAAAAAGCTGCTAAAAGTTTCTTACTTGGGGCTTTAGGGCGGCGTCCGACTGCTAAGGTACTTTTTGCAGTTTCTCTAACTCTAATCAAATATGGTTTTAACCCTTTCCCTGCGGGGGGCAGATTCTGCCCCCCCCCCCGGTAGTTGTCGCCCGCCGCTTCTATACCGTTACGTCTATCGTCTTGGAAAAAAAACTTTTTTTTTCGGAAACCTTTTTCCTACATATGATGACGCGTGTCCTGTGAAAATTTGGGGAAAAATCGGCCCAACAGAGGCGGCTCCAGGGTCCATGTTTTTGGGAGGTCGTTTACGAACTGCGGATGTGGCGGCGCATACTTTCTCGTAGTTTGCGGTGGAATAAAAAGCGACAGAACTAAACCGATGCTTTTTGGTACATCATACCATATGGATTATACATATTGTTGGGGGCAGAGGCGAGTCAGGTACATAAAATGGGAGTCGATTATTCTTCGTCAATTTAGGCCCCAACTTCAAAATAAGCAAGATGATAAAAGGCGTTCCGCACGTGGTGCCCGCCCCACGGTTGTTACTGAATCCACCTTAGCACAATTTATACATTTAACCAATTAAGCAACAAAAGCCCCACATGTGACGTTTCCCACGTCCCAAAATAAGGAAAAGCACTATATTTTTGTATCAAAAAATCCTCCATTTTTATCCCTGTAGTCCGCCCATATTTTTATTTTGTGTACTTGTTTCCTTTCACACATTGAAGACATGACATTGGAAGCTCAAAAACGTTTTTTGCATGGAAATCGGTCGAATCACATGGCCACAATGACCTTTTGAAAAACACCCAAAATGTTCGTATTTTTGCCCCTGGCCCAATTTTTGAACAAAAAAGCAATTTCGGGATACAAAAAGAAAGATTTATTCACGGCGAATCGAATGGTGTTTGTCTTATCAAAATCGGCCGAGCAGTTCTCGAGATCTCTGGGGGGGGGGCAGAATTTCTCTCCCCCCCCACACAGGTTAACGTAATTCTGGCCGCCCGCAGGGAATAGGGTTAAATGTCCCATAGCTATTGTTACACCTTTTATATTCATGTCCAGGATTGCGGAGCTGGAGGCAGAGCAGGTGATTTCGGCCTTCTACCATGTTTCCATTGAACGAACTCCAGTTTTGAAATACGAAAAACTTTGCTGCAAGTTGTCACCTGATAATAGCTTCATCTAATGAAAAGCCAAAGTCGATTAAGGAGCCGGAGTTAGCTGAAAACCCATCAACTCCGTTGCCCTGCTCATGCCATTCAATTTATAAGTAACCAAGCTTGAGCAGGCTTATAAACACACATTTATTGACCCATGATTCCCATAACCTAGAGCAGGGGCATTCCAGGACAGATCGACAAGGGAGAACACCCTACATCTCTTATTTCGATAAAAGTCCGTTGCAGGGGTTATCTGGGGCGTCAAATCGCACTGTGCAAGTTTCAGCTCAAGTAGAGTTACGGCTATGGAGTTAGACTCCGGCATTTGCGTGAGGTCACCTTGCATGACTTCGCCGATCAGCCAATAACTCCACAACAAATCATAAAATTCCGGTAAACCCATTTATTTTCTGAATGGCAATTAAGTGAGGAACATCATCCAAGACCCAGTTTATATTTGTGTGTGGATTCAGGTGAAATGACACGTGACCTCTGGTGACCTGAACTGACCTTGACACGAACGCAGCGAAAATAATTTTGCTTTATATTTAATTATACTTTGGTAAGTTGTCTAAGCACAGGACATAAATTTGATAAAGGTATTTTCTTTAAATTTATTTCAATTGCTCAAAATAACGCGTTTCTCTTTCACCCACACAAAATGATTAATTGTCCCATAATGGCATCTATTGCGGTGTTCGTGTCACACGAAGGTTTCAGGTTGCAATACAAGCTACTTGAAGGTTAACCCGCGCACTGCAGGGGGTTCGCGCCGAACACGAACTGCAGGGGGGGTTGATTTCCGCCCCCCCCCCGTGAGATCTCGAAAACTTACGCAAACGTAGAAGGCAAGCGGAAAAACGGCATCTAGATAGAAACTCTAGCAATCTTTTTATCAAAAGTATTCGTTTCTTTGGGTCTTTAGATCAGTTCACAATTGAGGTCGACCAGTTTGGTCCACCCAAAGGGTCAGATTTCCGGTTTTAGGACTCTTTTCTAGAAAAACCCCCGATTATCTCGGATAACTTATGATAGCTAGGAGAAAACGATAGAGAAGCAATCGATGGCTATTGAAATTTGCATCGCAAGTATGTCCTTCAAAAATTATCCTCAGATCAATAGTTTAGGGCCAGCAGTGTCATTGAAAGGTCAAAAAAAGTTACTGTTTTTAGCCAAACAGTTTTTCGTGAATAGCATGCTCAACCTAACAAAGAACGAAAATTCAGGTCTTTGACTCCATTCGTGTTCGTCTCATTCAGTCGCTTGAAAACGTACACAGCGTGACCTAGTAAGGTCAACTTCCAAAATTTGACCTCCAAGGTCAAGGTCTTGGTGACCCAGGTAAGTTCATGTTGCATATGGAGGGCAACGCGGCCAGACCAGACGAACACAGTGGTGTCAACTAATCGTCTTCTATCTCTTTTCTAGTCAATAGTTGGATTAGTAAAAATCATTGCGCATGACTCAGATGAACCTCAGATGACCTTGGTAAAATCACTGAGCAACAATTGCACCTTGATCATCTAGAAATTGAGCTAAAAATAGCAATGATTTATGAATAATTAGCCTGATCCAATGCATATTCTGAAAAAGTGAAGCATTTATTTATTTTCCCATTTCACTTATAATGCGGGAGGTCAAGGAAAATTACCTGGACCTTTGGTCACTGATACGAAAAAATCCGAGATAAACGAATTGTAGGTACTGATACCCTTCGTTATTGAAAATCCTGCAAGTTTTCAAAAACTTTTCAAAAAAAAGATGTGACTTTGGCACCGAAACGCAAACATTTTTGAAGGTAAGGTCACTGCCATGGACTTGTGACCCCCTCCCCCATTGACCTGAGATGACCTCAAGTCAAAAAAACTTTTCCAAAAGAGTGGGTATTGAGCCCAAAACAGGCTGTTTACGAAATTTGGCGGCGCCGCCGCGCCGCCGTTTTTCGCACTACTGAAAAACCTGAGGGGGGATCAACCCCCCCTGCAGTGCGCGGGTTATGTTGGGTGAATTTTTTGATGACCCAGGTGAAATTGTTGCTCAGTGATCTCTGCAAGGTCAGCTGATGTCATGAGGTAACCAGCACTTGTTTGCCAACAACTCTTGATATAATACAGATAGAAACGTGCGAATGACACATGTGTTTGTCTCGTCGAGTCGCGTCGCCCCATACGCAACATGACCTACCTGGATCACAAGGTGACCTTGACCTGAGGTCAAATTTTGATGTTGACCTAACCAGGTCACCTTTCCCTTGGTTCGAAGGGCCTTGACGAGACAAACATGATGGTGTTTAAATGATTGTACTAAGTTCAATTGATAAGTTATTCACGAACAACATTTTAGACTAGTAACGTCGAACAACTTCAAGATATTCATAAATAACTCGATGAAACACAGATCAATCGTTTTAATACCATCATGAGTGTCTTGTCCAGGCGTTTCGTAACATGTTAATAGTACCTGGTTAGGTCAACTTCAAAATTCGACCACCTCTGTTTAAAGGGAGTGTGCCTACTCACATCGATCATGTGGAGCTGTTGACACTGGTCTGTAGAACATATTTTTTCGGAATTTAGCCATACAATTAATTTCTCCAGATTCACTCTAGTTGCTGAGATATTCCAAATTCGCCAAGATCATTCTGGCAGAACACAATTATCGATATTCGCCAGAGAACTTTCGCTACTAGAATCATTGCCCTTAAACTACAACGCTAGCATATATTGTCAGCGCTGACCAATAGAAAACAACTCGTGAATACTGATAGCAGCAGCCGAACAGAGCCTCGATAACTGGATTTTACATTGTTTGTTGAAATGGGTTTGTTTAGTGTGCTTTGGTGCGCCATGCAGGTAACCACCTCTTTTACCCGCTTATAGTGGCGGATCGTTTGATTTGAAAAGCAAAAACCAAATCAAAACGAGAATATAAGTACCCAAAATTCAACTAAATGGGGCTTCCAGGAACATGAACTTTATCATTCTTAACCAATGATCAAACCAATTTAGCTTCTTACCATAAATATTAAATATATTTGATATTTCATTTCAAAGAGTAAGACACACCAGTTTTTCTCCCAATATTAATTTTTGGCGGGTGTCAAAGTGGAAAATTTGAAGCCCAAGAGGGACCATAGAGTGGAAAATCATGTAGAAAATGGTATGATATTGATTACTGTTTTGAATATGAAAAGCAATTGTTTTAACTAAAATAATTTATTTTAGTCAATATTTATTTATATCAGAATCAATATTACAATTCATAAATTGGGAGTGGAAAATTTACTCCTAAAATGGAGAATGAGAGTGGATAATTATTCACAAGTGGGTGTCATCTCCCACCCAAATCGACAAATTTTGGGACACTGAGGCACACTCCCTTTAAGGTCATTTGGTGACCCAGGAAGGACAGGTTGCATATGGGGCAACGCGACTCGACGAGACAAACACAGTGGTATCATTCGCACGTCTCTAACTTTATCATATCAAGAGGTATTGGCAACAAAGTGTTGGTGACCTCAGATGACCTCAGCTGACCTTGCAGGTCACTGAGCAACAATTTTAGCTGGGTCACCAAGCAATCCACCCAACTTAACCTTCAAGTGGCTTGTATTGTAACCTGAAACCTTCGTGTGACACGGAAGCCACAATAAATGTCATCATGGACAAATAATTTTTTTGTGAGAAAAGAGAGAAAAACACGTTATTTTGAGCAATTAATAAGTACATATAAAGCAAATACCTATCTCCAGTATATGTCCTGTGCAAAGACAACTAAGCATAGTATATTTAACAAATATCAAACCAAATTATTTTCACTGTTCTTGTGTCAAGGTCATGTCAGGTCAAAAAAGGTAACAGGTCATTTCGTCAGAAAAAAAACTGGGCCTGGTATTATGTTCCTCACTTTATTGTCATTCAGAAAATGTATGTTTTTAGAAATTTGATAATTTGTGGTGGAGATATTGGCCGATTACACGGGCCTGCGTTCGATTTTTTCCCATAAGGTCAGAGGTTTCTGAACTAATCTACAGGGTGTCCCACAATTGATGTCACACCCTTCCACGAGCTCCATTTCTTCCAGCTGGGCGCACCGGAACTGGAATTTCGCCAGGACCGGCCATCAGGGCTTCGTTGCGAGTCCGCTGGTCACGTGCCCCGCTGACCGACCTGACTCGGCCCACTGGGAGGGTGGCTGGGGTAATTTCCGGAATGGCACCCAGCGCGCGCGGACCAGGTGTCCAGCATGGTCAAGGAGCAGTCTTTGTCGGCCCGCTGTCGGGCTGTCGGCATGGTGGACGGCGGAATGACCCTATGGTTCAGGTGCGAGAATCTGGCCGTTCACTCTTCGCCCCATCTGCCATTGGATATCCCACGACTGAGCGTGACAGACCCTTGAGAACCGAACGGGGGCGCAGGGAGGAAGAGTCTTGTCATCCCAGTGGCCAAAATCGTATGGCCAGTCCGCGCTGAAGGACAGAGCCACTCGATAAGAAAACTGGCGCGGAGGCTGGCAGCCATGCGGTCACCAGGTATCCAAGTCATCGGTGCTCAGATACCTGAGGATCCGTGCGGCCCTAAAGAACCCATCAAACTTCCGCCTCCAGCACAAGGGCTGAGGGGGGGGGGGCCGGCTGTGAAGTCGGCATGAAGCGCCGCAAGAGGCTGGAGCTCGCCACATGGCGAGGTGCGACTCGGACCGTCCCAGGACTTAGAGAGACGGGTTTTTTCACGGATGAGTCGTCCGTATGAGCCTTCCACCTGCCCAACCGGACAAAATGACCGAGTTTTGGCCCATCAAGCTCGGAAGTCCCTCAACCAGACCGTCAAGCATCCACTGAAAGATTCTGGTTGTGGGAAATGATGAGCTATCGGCGGGCTTTCAGACCTGCAAGTCATCCCCGGGGCCAAGACCGTGACGGCTGACTACTACGTAGAGGAGATCCTCAGCAAGACTGGTGACGTTGCGATAGCGTGGCGGAAGCAGAGACGACGCCCTCTGACTCAGTCAACTTCTTGCTGAATGTCAAGTTATGACCGTTTTTCAACAAGACGGCGCGGTCCTAGCATTCATCGAGCCCGGCCAAGTATCGCAGAAGTGTGCCAGTTCCCATTTTCGGCGTTCGGACCAAAAATGAGGTGCCAAACCACCAGCCCCGAGCCCGTCGCCCAAATCGAAAAATGCGTGTGTGGTCGCAGACGAGACCATGATACAAGAGTACCAGCACGGCCCTCCCGACTCCTCCCCGAGGTGCACCGCTGATAAGGAACGTCCGAGCGGCCTGGTCCAGGATCAGCTCAGAACTGCTGGACAACCTGATGTCCGGCATGCCGGACCGTATGAGAACCTGTACCAGGAAGAAGAGAGGGTTCATCTGTAAATAAACCATGCGCCGCCGACTTGTCGTTTTCGCGTTCTGCGGGCTGGAAGGGTGTGACATCAATTCTGGGACACCCTGTAGACCAAGTTCGGGCGATGTATCCGTTTTTCCAGATTGGCTTCAACTTTTGCGCTATTAAAAAATCCATATTGTACTATTTTGTCCTATTTCATATCAGTATTTGTAATAGTGTAAGAAGCACACAATTTGCAGGACGGGTGAAGGGTATGGTCTTGATCATCTCTATCATGACGAAATGTATTGGTCCTAGATCAGTATCTTCCTAACCAAATGCCCTAAGGGAACATCGGGCGGCGGCAACGGCCGCTTGTTTTCGGGGCGCCGATTGGAGTTGTAATGCCCGTTTCTTCAAAAGTTGAGCCCAGATTGTCGATATTTTAATGACAAGATTGGTGACAAAATTATGTTGCTGCAGAACTCAAAAATTACACATACCCGGCAATGACACTGATAATTAAAATTTGGTAGACTTTTCACCCGCCAGGGGCGGATGACCGGGCGCGCTACGCCGCCTCGTCGGCTGACGGATCGCTCACGCTCACTGACGACACGCTCACTTTATGGACTGACACGCAGACGGCCCTGCACGCACACACGCACATTTTACCACTTATCCACAGCTGTTACCAAGGTAACAACAGTAACAGTACGAACAGGAAACGCGCCAAGATCGCTAAGATAAAGGCCGGCCAAGTTCGAGTGGCGGCCGCCCCGCGATCCGCAGCCGACGAGGCGGCGTAACATTCCCAGTCACCCGCCCCTGGCGGATGAAAATCTGATGAGTGGAAAACTCACTCAGGTCAATAATTTGAGGTCACTAAAAATCATCAAAAGTCAAATTTTACAAGTTCAGGACTTTGCACCAGTAACCCCAAAAATTTCGGAAACAATGATAGCAAGCAACAAACCCAAATCAACAATTAATTGAAAGCCCTTCAATGATGGAGTCTCCAGGTGTCATCAAATGCTCAGGTCAATACTTCAGGTTCCAGACAGAGGTCACCAAATGCCACGATTATATTTTCCTCTAAATCTTTGTTGTGAATATCTTGATATCTAACACACGTGGGGTAAAAATTTGAACACTATCAGGTTTGTCTCAAGACACTTAAAAACAAATTGATGGTGACAGGTTACTGTGTCCTAGCATTGGGCAATTTCGGTGGAATACAAAACCCAGTGTATTATATTTTTCCTCTACTTTCCCAGTTTTATTGTAAACTTTCCACTCATTATTTTACAATGTTTTGTATAATTGGAACCCTGATACTTATTCATAAATGTAATGATAAGGACAGGCAGTGGAGGGAAAGTCAGATAATAATTGGCATAAGTAATAACTAATTTTGGTGATTAATTTTATATTGATAAACCTGAGTAAATTTTTGTTTTAATTTTCACTCTTTATGCCTATTTTTAGACAGAGTTTTCCACTCATCACCCCAGCTTCAAAGTCCAAAGCAAACCTAAGACCCAAATTTTAAAGTTGACATATACCAGCATACTGAGTTATGAAAACTTCCAAATTTGACCTCAGGTCAAGCCTCAAGGTCATTTGGTGACAGGTATTTCATATGGATATGTGATGACTGATGACGCATCTCAATGAGACAATCACAGTGGTCAGTTGCCTATCTCTAGCTTTGTTATATTCAGTCATTGGTAAAAAGTGTTGGTGACCTCAGATGACCTTGCAGAGGTCATTAAACAACAATCAGATCTGATCATCTAGAATGAGTTAGAATGACAGGGCCCTGAAATAATTCACCTTATTTATTGCTTTATATCTCAATAGGAGGAAGCACTTGTCAATTTTTAATTGACTTTACTGGAAAGGTCACAAAATGATCCTGACTTCAGGCCTCTGATGTAAAAACCTGATATATAATTTTGTAAGTAATTATTCCCTGATTAACTTCTGCAAGTTTAAAATGGTTTGAGCAAACCCTGTGGTCTTAGCACAACAAATTTGTTTGAGGTAAGGTAACTTGATGATGATGATGATTGTGGCTTTAGGGCGCCGCAACAAAGTAGTTATATGGCGCCCATAAGGTAACTTGATGTGACCTGGTAACCTGAGATGACCAAGGTAAACATTTCACACAATTTGAATAATTGATGCTCAAACAGCTGCGCCATATTTGGAGGAGTGCATGCCATTTTTCTACAATTGAAAAAAAAACATCAGGGGGTCAAAATTACCCCCATTACAGTGATAGTTATTAACTGAAGTTACTGTCATGGGCATAAGAGGTGACCAGCTGCGACAAAAATCTTTCAATTTCAAAATTGTATCTCATTTCAATTTAATGGAAAATATAGGTACCTAGCAGTTAAATCAAATTGATGGAAAATGTCTGACCATAACTTTCAATCTTAAATACAATAAAAAAATCGAAATTCAGTCTTAAATACAATATAAAAAACTACAGGCCAAGTGGCAAGTGGCCTTCTAAATTCCGTATCCGGTAAGGTAACTGGTAAGGTAAGGTAAGGTAAGGTAGGGTGAATTGGAAGCCTGAAACTATAATTTGTGAGACATCCTATAATCCACATAAATATAAAGCAATCATTGAATGATACAGATAATGAATAAAACAATGTTTAACTCTTTGCGGTCTGGCGCCTTTCCAACCGCAACAGCCGGGCAAAACAATTCAGCGTTGATTATTTCGGTAAATGACCAAGGAAATAACGTGTAATATAATATCATAACTCACCAATGAAAGGGAAAAGCTTTTAACGGTGAGACATCCCAGAACACCAATAATACATCATAAAACCCTCTAATTTCCCCGGGACCCCACACACGAAACCCAAATATCACGCTTCGAAATCAAGCATATCTCCACGCGCGCTCTAACGGAAAAGGAAGCAGCAAATCAAATTATTCAAAAGTAGATAATGACGTCATAAAGTAAGCATCAAACCAATCAAAATACAAGTTAGGCGAGTAAATGACATAAATGACGTCATGACTAATATCAAACTTATGCCAAGAATACATCGCGTTTTTCGACGATTCTGACGCAAACTGTAAGGCCGGCGCACAGGGAGGCTATGCCGCTAGAACCCCATTGGCCGACTTGTCTAATGACGGCGGCCATATTGGTACTTCCAAAAGTAGTCGGTGGCCGGCGCGAAGCCCGGCGGGCGGGCACCCCGCTTTTTAGATTGAGCTTTGTATAGGGCCTTGGATTGAGCAAACTAACTAGCGGTAGCGCAATATGATTACTACTACAATATTCCAAATTGAATGCAGAGTGGTTCTAGGCATAAAGTTTTATTTCGTGCAAAATAAAACTGAACACCTAGAGTCATTATGCATTCAATTTGGAACGTTTAAGTGGTAGTAATATTGCGCTGCCTATACAAGTTCGCCAATATATTGTTAATTAAATGTCAGCCGGGGTGCACGCGCCCGCCCGTCGGGCTGCGCGGCGACCACCGACCGCTTTTGAGAGTACCAATATGGCCGCCGTCTTTAGACCAGTCTTCCGGCCAATGCGTCTTCCACCTGTATAGATTTCAGTGGGCCGGCGAAACGAAACTTGAAAATAGCAAACAAATTTCTGGCGGTCTAAAGGGTGGCCGTTCAGCAAGGCCGCATAAGAGGTGCTTAGGTAATTTGTGATTTCCTGCAAGGCCATAGACACTTATTTCCTGTGCGAATCAATCGGTTGTCGGTATGTGATGTAACATGTAGGTACTTGGTATCATTAAACACAACCTTTGCACAAACAATAAGTGAATTGGTCACATTCGTTTGTTGTTTTTTCCTTGGGAGTTAAAAAAACTGATTCTTTCTAGTCACAGTTGGGGAGTACATAATTTGTTGATATACATGGCACCAACAAACCGATTTTTCCACCCCTGCTATGGAGCTTGCCCTTGCGGCACAGCGGATCGGGCCTATAACCGTGCCCTGTTGTTTTCCTCTATCAAATTGCCCTCTATCCGGGCCCCTTTCCCTTCACCGACCGGCAATGCCTCCTGTTCATATTACCCTACTTACGAATGCTAATGGCGAAATTCCCTTCTCGTTTGCAATCCCCACCCGTTCATATTACCCTATTACGTATTGCCCTATGACAAATTATCCTCCCATTCACTTATATACCAGGGATTTCAGGGAAGTAGGCAAAATGATTATGCCTGTTCACAATGCCCTCCCGTTCGTACTACTCCATGATGAATCGCCTACGACGAATTGCCGTCCCGTTCACCATGCCCTCCTGTTCATATTGTCCTCCCTATCATATTCCCCTTCTGTTGCATTTTGATTCCCCTCCTACTTCCTAGTTGTTAGTTCATACTATCCTTCCTAAGATCGGTATTGGTTTCAAGGCATAGCCACCAGATAGTAGAGCATGCTGCAGTGCCTTGATCAGGGGCGCAGCCAGACCTTCGGCAAGGGGGGGCACGGCATCCACAGGCCTCCCCTCGGAAAAGCCCCTGGAGAAATACAAATTGTGCCAAAAATATCACCCCAGATTTAAGCCACTATATTTTGCAGGGTCCCTAAATAGTCACAAACACGGATGTTGCTGATAGTTTTTTTAGTGTGAAAGTCAGGCTAATGGGGGGGGGGGGCACCTATCTCCCCTGGCTGCGCCCCTGGCCTTGATGGTAGGCAGCAGTTAGCTCAGCGTTAAATTGTATTTTGATTTATCATGCAGCTGAGATGACCGTTTCCTATTCACCATGTGTGAGTGAGATGGTGTGACACAGAATTTACCACACATATTTATACAATAACCAAATTGAACGCAGTGCTGTCTTCTACCATCAAGGCACTGCAACACTCTCTGCTCTCTGGTGGCTATGCCTTGCAACTAATGCCGATCTTAAGAAGGCTAGTATGAACTAACGACTAGGGGGGAGTGCAACAGGAGGGGAATACGATATGGAGGGCAATACAAACGGGAGGGAATTGTGAACGATACGGTAATTCGTCATAGGGTAATTCATAATAGGGAAATATGAACGGGAGGGCATTGCGAACGGGAGGCTAATTCGTCATAGGGCGATCGTAATAGGGCAATATGAATGGGGGGCATTGTGAACGGGAGGAATTCGTAATAAGGTATAAACAGGTGGAAATGAGAATGGGAGGAGGAATTTGGCATTTAGGCGATTCGTAATGATATGTAGGTTCTATGAACGGAGGGCATCCGGCGTCCCCGCCGGCGCTCGCCGGCCGGTGCTCACGCCCGGTGACTGTGCGTGCGGGTTGCCTACCCGCCGGGGGCACACGGGACCCGGCGCCGGCTGGGCGCGCGCGGCATTCGGATTCTGTTGCTGCCTGCATGGCCCAATCTTACCACAGCCCAATCTTACCAAGTGCCGTGAATGACGTCAATGCGTCACTGCCATTTAGCGGCGAAATTAAATCCATGGATAGTATCAAAGAATACGAAAACGCTGAATATTTCCCGTGATATTGCATTTTTTAGATAAAGCTGGCACTCAGGTAAAAGCTGT